>PVKB01007340.1:0-37589 GCA_004027205.1 Ctenodactylus gundi | reverse complement strand
CTCTTTACTCGATTCTAGATTTGGTTCAACAACCGGAGAGCCAAGTACAGGAAACATCAGAAGCGAGAGATGCTCAGAAATGCACCTTATCGTTCCGAGGAGTTCATTCACATCGAGGAGGTAGAAGAGCTGTTCTAGCACACCATCTTTTTTCAGGAAGCAGCTTGCAGTTTGGATTTACTGCTGCCACTGAGTCCTGGGCCGCCTTTGGGGACTTAAGCCACCTTTCCTGGTCAGCACTTTGTAGCAATAAAGAGCTGAACTTGTTTTCTTTCCTGTTTTTTTTCCTGAGGTTCTATGATGTTTCTATATATTGTCGAGGAAATGCCATTTCCACAGAATGGCAGTCAATATTCCAAGTGCCTTGTTGAATTTTCAGTGACTCATCTGTAATTTTCTTCCCCACTCAGGAATTATGGCATGTTAACCCAGCTCTATACTTTTGTCATCGACTGTGTGCAAGAAAGATCTGGGTACGGCCCTAGTGATAGGACAGTATATGCAGACAGGGCTGAGTTCTGCTCAACCTGAGAAGTTCAGTCCAATAGTGTACTCAGTGAAGCACAGATCAGTGGAAATGTGGCACCTGGCTACCCATCTGGCATGCTGTGCATTCTCTACACTACTTTCCATGTTTGTAGAGTACAGATACTGCTAGGGTGTATTCTGGACCAGAGATTCTGTTGCTTCAAAAGAAACAGGAGAATCAATCCCACTGCAGCAGGTGCACTTCTTTTAGTTCCTTTCTCTTTTCTGGGTCACCACTGTTCCAGGAGGGAAAGGTTTATGTTAGTTTACAGTTTCAGGAGTTCTCAGTCAGTTATGGTTGACTGGCAGCTGCAGTATGGGTCTGGAAGAGAACTACTGCTCACAGTATCACACTAGGAAGAATCAAGCAGTGAGGAGAACCAGGGCCAAATATATGTCCTCCCAGAACACACCCCTTGTAATCCACCCCTCCCACCCTTCAAACCAGGCCCTGCCTTCTAAAAGCACATGAAATCCATAGATAATCAACAACACCCAAATACATGAGGCTTTTGGGAGACATTTCATATCCAAACCCTACCAAGGCTACTGTGTCTTCTTTGTCCCATCCCCAGCATAAGGCATGTTGTCTCACCTTCTTCAGCTCTGAAGCTGAGTAACACTACTTTCCACGTACTTTGTCATCTTGTCAATGTCATTAAATGTAACTAAATGATAATGCCCAGCTGAGAGCTATTTTTCAGTTACCTTTGTATTCACTGATCTTTTCCTTGTCTTTCACAGATAGATGAGAAGTGACTGCTCAAGTTGCATGAGCTTGAGAACATTTGGGTTTGTTTCCATAGCTTTTGGTGTTGTAGAAATATTTAATTTATCTAGATGATCATTGATTTCTAAGCAAATGTGCAAGGAATTCTATTATGGGATTTTATAAATTCTTTAGTTGGTACCACCCAGAGGTGGGAAAATATATATTTATACATAAATATAGAGACTGATAACAAATAGAAGTTTTATTTTTCATCCTAAAATTTTATTCATATATCAGGAATACAAAAATCATTGGTTCATATCTCTTTTACATATATGAGATATGATTGAAAAATACACTGTTTGAGTTTTGAAATTTTTATTACAGTAAAAGACACATTGCCATTAATCCCCTGCAGAATACTACCTCTCCCTCAGCACAGCCTGTTACTCTTGCTACACTGTGGAGCAGCTCAAGAGCTCCTCTTTTGAGATGACTTTGATTGCACTGTTGTGACTATCTGCATGTCTTGAATGCATTCAAGACATTTAACCTTTTGTGGTCATTTTGACATTGTGAAAGTTCCCAAGTTGCATGGTTGGTGCCAGATCCAGTGAATAAGGAGGGTGAAAATACACCACATTATTTTCACTTCACAATTCTCATAAACTTTCCATCAATGAGGCACAACAGAAAAGTATGGCAAAGGTTTAACATGTTTTAAAAGGATTATAGTAAAAGGCACATTGCCAATAATCCCTCCTCTTTGAATATACTTATTCAATCATTCTTGGCAATGCATTTTTATATCAGTAAGCTTTTTAAATTTCAATACTGAAAGTACTTTACCGTCGCTATGTGTGTTGAGTGGGTGGGTGTGTTTGGACTACATTTTAGGGGAAGCCTGAGGAACCATCTGACTATGGGAATGATTCCAGAGCCCATGGGAATGATTCCAGAGCCCATCTATGTGGGTGAAACAGTGAGCATCCGATGAGCCTTCTCCCATTTGAGCTTCAGATAGTTACCAATGAAATACTTAGCAATACAGGGACCAGAAGGACGAGGTGGACAGAGTTAGCAGAACATAAAGTCTGGAGATGAAGATGGGGGTTTCTGTCCACTGAGAAATTCCCATGGGAGGTGCAGCATCATCCATAACAGAAAAGTTTCAGAACTATCAGGGCAAACATTTTCTAGCCCTATGGTTCATGGCATATCCCCATTCAAGACACAGAAAAGTTAGAGGTCTTCCAGCCTAGGAGACCTCTAAAAGAAGCCTGGGACTCCAACCCAGCTGCACAGACTCTACTGAAAAATCCTAGCAGTTTAATTCTTCCTTTAGCAGAAGTTCATCTGGAGCAGTTCTTCATGACTGTGATGCATCGATGGATTTTAAATCAGGCACAAGTGAAGGAGAAGTACTGGGGTCCAGGAAAAGCGCTCCCAGAGTCCCATGATGAATTTTATTTCATTCAAATCATAGCACCATAACTTACAGAACAAACAAACCATCTTCACTGATTAAACAATAAAGAAGACTTTCCTCAAGGGAAAACTTTCAAAATCTGTATAGTGGGAGAAGTGGATCACAGGGTCACCACAGGCTGACTCAAGCCAGAGGCTTCATCCCAGCCTCCCCAGAGACAGGGACTTGTCAGGGTCTGTAGAGTGACAGGAGCAGGAGATAAGATAGTTATATGAGTCTCTGTGGTGGAATCTCAAGGCGAGGCAGAGATTGAGCTTCCTAGGAATGCAGAATGGGCAGGTGGGAACTCATAGTCTTGGAGCAGGGTGGGTGACAGTGCATAGAAAATTACTAGGAGAAAGTTCTGGAATGAAGGGGGATTCTGGCTAAACCAACCTAATAAGATTGTTGTCCAAGCTGGCCCAGGGTGATCAGCCTGTAGCTGGAGATGGGAAAGGATGAGGAACCAGCTCAGAACTAAGAATGATGAGGCATGGAGGATGGTAACTTGACAGAGCAGGAGCTTCCCTGAGGTTGGATGATACAGAAATGCTTAAATCCAAGTCCAGTTCTAAAAGAGCTCAGGGAGACTGAGTGCAGCTCAGCAGTGAAAGCATTTGTCTAGCAAGTGCAAGGCTCTGGGTTCCATGCCCTAGTACCACATAAGCCAGATGCGGTGGCACACACCTGTAATTCTAGCACTTAGAAGGTTGACACAGGAGGATTGCTGTGAATTCAAGGCTAGCCTGGGCTACATAGTGAGTACAGGACCAGCCTACAGTACAGAGCAAGACCCTGTCTTTAAAAAAAAAAAAAACCTATATAGGAACTCACCTGGGAAGAGGATATTTATGAGCACTAAGAATCTGAGACATAAAAGTGTGGCTTTTCCCTTCCACAAGCTCAGCTTCAGAGGAATTGGAAATATGCTCTAGCCAGTGTCACAGGATTCTGATCCCGGCACTTGGGAACCTCAGGCAGGGGATCTGGAGTTCAAGGCCACCCTGAATTACACAGTGAGTCCCTGTCTCAGAAAACCAAAAGGGCAAACTCTGAGTTCCAGCCAATCCAAAGCAACTTAGCAAGATACTATATCAAAATAAATAACAAAAATTCGCTGTAAGTGGTGCATTGGTGGTATAGTGGTGAGCATAGCTGCCTTCCAAAAACTGGCTGTGGGTGTAGCTTAGTACAAAGAAAGGTCCTTTGTTCAACCCCTGGCACCACACAGAGAGAGAGAGAGAGAGAGGGAGACAGAGAGAGAGGGAGAGAGGCAGAGAGGGAGAGAGAGACAGAGAGAGAGAGAGAGAGAGAGAGAGAGAGAGAGATCTGTAAATTCGGCCTTTTGAAGAACCTAAACTAATACAGTACCTATGGGAGTAAAGCTCTTAATGCGGAGAAACAGGGAAGAACAATGATAATTTAGGATTGTTTGGGGTTTATAATCACTTGTAATTACATTCTGCTGCTCCAGAGGTTAGAAAATTGCCTAAAATTCTAAGGGAGAGGTTGAATACTGGTGGCTGCATCCTCTATCTGGTCACCACATCTATTTTGTTGGGGTTTTTTGTTTTTGAGACAGGGTCTTTCTCTGTAGTTCAGGCTAGTCCTGAACTTACTTTGTGGCCCAGGCTGGTCTCTAATTCATGGCAATCCTCCTGCCTCAGTCTCCTGAGTGCTAGGATTACAGGCTTTCACCATAATGCCTAGTTTATATGGAAGTGGGGAATTGAACTCAGCGCCAAGTGCTTGCTAGGCAAGCACTAAAACCTCTGTGCTATTCCTCCACCCCCCCCCCCGATCTATTTTCCATTTTATTAATTTATATATGTGATATATAATGTTTACATTGAACTTGATTATTTTGTGCTGTATTTAGAACTGGACTTGGACTTAAGCATTTCTGTATTATATATTGTGTCATGATTACAAACCAATGACCAATACACTTCTCAATAAAACATTTGAACTGATTTCTCAGATTTAAGAGTAGAGGTTTTCATGTAAACATTTGATGTACTGGCCATTTCTGATAATCTAGAAAATACTTCATCTGTGGGCTCCACATTTAGGCCGAGCAAAAGTGAAGTGGAGCTGAGGACTGGCATCCCCCTCAGAGAAGACAAACCTCTTGCCTGTTCTCCACAGTCCCCACTCTGCTTGTTTTCCTCATTTATGTTACCTGTATGCCTGTGGCAGCATCTAGCTTTCAAACATTAATATTTATGAGAAAAATATCAGATTATGGAAAATATGCAGTGTATATGAAAGGAGAGAAAGGGGGGAGAGTCATGGAGGAAGTTTCATATTGCCATCACGTGTGTGCAACATTGACCATTCGTATCCTGACAGAGAGAAGAATAGAATAGGTCTGATGAAGAGACCAGGTTGGCTTGTTCCAGTGGCCACAGAAACAGGTGCAAATCATGGCTCCCCCTCCCCTGCCTCCACGAAGCAGCCGAGGACACAGGATCACAGCAAGAGAAAGAAATTCCCTGCTCCCTTCCTTATCTTCGAAAGACAGTAAATTTAGCAGTAGGCCAAGTGTGATTTTTTTTCCATCTTTTGGAGCTGGATGCCTCCAAAAGCCAAATTGTACACAAACAGATAAAAACATTCTGTAAAGAGTCTAGTTCACCATCTCACGTGGGGACTCTTGGTCAAGACCCCCAGACAAGTGCCCCTTGAGAGCTTTCTTTCTCCTCTCTCTTTCTCGCTGTCTACAATCAATTTTCCCTTGCTTTGAGTCTTCCTTTGGACTCCAAATTGTCCTGTTCCTAATCAATTTAACAGCCCCTGAGTCTGGACTGCTGGTGGACTGCAGCACCTGGGCTAAGAATGCCGTCTTTCAATAGCCTTATCAGTAGTCTAATGTTAGTACACTCAACATGGGATTATTTTGAAGCAAATCAAGGCCTCACATCATTTCATCAGTATAGATGGCAATGCATAAGTTGACATGATAGACCCTTTTCTATACAGCATTAGTATCACAGCTGCAACACAAGTCTATACTGTCATTAAGTAACCATTACAACCACCTTATAAAATTCTTCTCATTGTTATTCATTTCATCTAATTTCCTTTCTCTGTCTCTGACAAGAAAGAAAAAAATAATAAGCATGGCTCTAGGAAAGTGCAGTGAGGAGTGGAAAGGAATTAGACTCTCCAAACTCTAGAAAACAAGATGTGAAATGATTCTTCATGTTTATGTAACATATTATTTGCTTCATTTCTTTTCTGATTTTTGGAAACAGGGCTGGTAAATACCTTTCACCACTAAAACTACTCTGAATACACGAATTAGTCTACTACTGCCACAATACTCTAGAGGAGACAACAGAGACAGAGTGGATTAAGTGACCTGGTCAAAGAGTCTGGAATGACAATATAGCCGCAGCAAGAACTCAGGTCACCTGATTGCCAGGCAAGTCTCTTCTGTTACACAAAGTAAGAAAGATGGGACAACAGGCTATTGAGTGATCATAAGAGGCAGTCCTGACAATAGTAGTGGACATACTTCTTTGTGCTTACTCTGTGGCTAGCTGTTGTGGGAGGCAAATTACATATATTATGTCATGCTTCTTCTTACCAATTCTACAACATGACATCCTCATTTTATACAGAAATACACTGAAACAGAGGTTAGTTCAACTGTCCAGGGAAAAAAGCTGGGAACTGACAGAAATGGCTCCAGAAGCCTGCGTGCTCTCAAGTGTATCACCTAGTGTGTGTCCACTGTGTTCCGTCAGTGTCTCAGTGTTACAAAGCATGAGCAGATGGATTTGGTGCCAATTCTGGTGCTCTTGGTTGACTTGAGACTGTGCATAACAGTTTCCTCTTTAAGTGAGGATATTAGTGCTTCGTGAGGAATATTTGCTTGAATGGCAAACAAAATTATCTAAATAAATTAACTTCTTGCCACAGAGTAAAGGAAATGATAGGGATAAGCTACTAATAAAAAGTGATATGCCTGGGAAAAGCAAATTGTAACTGGTGCCTCCCCATCACCTTGCACTAACCCACCCCCACCCCTGCCCCGGCAAGCAAAAGTTTATTGAGCAAGGCAATGGAGAAAAACAAAGCTCTTGGCAGAGATGGCAAGAGGGGACCAGAGTGAGTATCCCCACTATTTCTATCTTGTGCTACCTCAATAATACATGGTTCAAGGTGAGTTTCTTTTTATTGAGTATGGTTTTTAGTGGAAAGACATTCTGACTATAATTCTCCTGAGTAATTGCTAAGGTAATAGAGTTTTCAGCACTCTGGGAAGGAAAGACTGGAGGATCACAAATTCAAGCCCAGTATGGGCAATTTAGCAAGATTATGTCTCAAAATAATAAATAAAAGGAGGGAGATGATGTAATTGTGTGAAAGCCCTAGGTTCAATCCCCAGTGCTGGGAAAAATGAAAAGGCACTAGAGTTTTGCTTTGAAAGTTCTGAATTAATCTATATTGAAAACCAGACAACTTCTCAGACTTCTATCTTCAAGACACACAACAAATAAATGCCAACTGATTATAGGATGTCTCTTTTCTGGATATGAGGGAAAGATATGACTAGAAATCTGTTTGCAGTATTAAAACTGCATGACTTTGATCATCATAGGAGGGAATAAGGGATTATGACTCCAATCTCCACTCTCATCTTTTATCCTTTTTTTCCCCCTTTTTGAGTACCTCCAGGAGTCCAATTGTTTCAATGATGAATTTAGAAAGACCAAAAGCAGCTGGGTCTGGTGAAGTAGGGCTGTAATATTAGCACTCTGGGAGGCTGAGACAGGAAGATCTCAAGTTCAAGCCCAGCCTGGGCAATTTAGTGATTTAAATTAGTGATTAAATTTTTACTTTATTTTTTTCTTTTTCTTACTTACTTTTTTCTTTTGAGACAGGGTCTCACTCTGTAGCCCAGGCTGATCCTGAACTCACTGGTATAGCCAGGCTGGCCTTGGACTCAGGAGAATCTTCCAGCCTCAGCCTCCCAAGTGCTGGAATTATGGGAATGTGCCACCACACCCAGCTTTACGTCGTGCTGGGGAAACAAACTCAGGGCTTTGTGCTTGCAAGGCAAGTACTTTAACCGCTGTGCCATTCCTCTAGCCCCAGTGATTAAAATTTTAAAAACGGGCTGGGGATGCAGCTCAGTGCTAATGCCCTGGGTTGGATTTCCAATACCACGAAAGAAAGAGAAAGGAAGGAAGGAAGGAAGGAAGGAAGGAAGGAAGGAAGGAAGAACCAAGTAGGTGGGCATGAGACAAATGGCACAAAATTTTCAAAACACAATTTCCAGACTGAACGCGGACTGATCTCTGGAACTTCTGTACACAGTTCTGCAAAGCAGGACATAATGAAAGTGACAGAAGAAAACAGTAGGCAGATTCTTTTGGTAAAAGGCTCCATCTATATGAACACATAGCGTATTCGGCTTCTCTTGCACATGCCTGTATTCCCAGCACTCAGGAGGCTGAGGCAGGATATTCATCCCTTCACTCCCTCTCCCTTTACTGCCACCTCATCATCTTATCCATCCTCAAGGGGAGAATGTCTCCTTAACAGCTGGGGTATGGCTCAGGGGCAGAGCAAATGCCCTGAGGTGTTGAGTTCAATTTGGTTTGAGTGTGTGTGTACGAGCACTACACACACACACACACACACACACCACAAAAACCCTCTAAGAATACTGGCATTGTCACAGGGAACTTAATGAATGCTCAAAAGTGGGTTCACCTTCCTTCCTGATAATTCCATTCTGTTTGCATTATTTTCCATCTGGGCAGTTCCACGTGAAGGCAGTGTGAAGAAAGCCAGTGTATCTGCTTTATATGAGGTTATTTAAAGTTCCACCCTGGGCAATGTAGTGACCTAGCAGAATTCCATTTCAAAAATTTAAAAACGTTGTGAAAGTTCTGGGCACGATGCAGCTTAGGGTGAAGGGCTCGAGCTCCGCCCCAACTACTGGGGAGAAAGAACCCCAGGGAAACGCTGCTTGGCAGTGCCACCCAGAGTTGGTGCTGGGCCTGGGCTCACCAGAGACAGCAGATCTTGCACCTCCCTGAAATGTTGTTCTTCTTCAGGGATCCTTGCTGCTCCTTTCTGCTTGTGTACAGCACCACGGAGCAGGCGTGAGTAGAGAGTGGGGGAGGACATGGGTGGAGGAGAAGTGTGAGTCAATATGAACCTGTCAAGGGCACCCTGGAAATGTGTGTGACAGGCACAGCCTCTGGCGATGAACCCAGGGCCTCATGGAGTGACAGGAGGGACCCCCACCACAAGGCTTCAGTGGCAGTTCCTGAGTGATTTATATCCATAGTTTCACAATCTCAAGTGACACACAAAACAAACATACAGGTTTTCTATCTCTACTGAAAGTCAAAAACACATGGCAATGAATTTGTACCTTATTTAGCACACCTCCAATGCATTTAGGAAACTGCCCCTTTTATTTTTTTTAACAAGGAATACAGTAACAGGCCTTTATTTAGAAACGAGTGATAGAGGGGTAAAAGCTCCACTATCTAGGAAGTGTCTGTGGTAGGTTTCCCCTGGAGAACTGCTCTTGATGGTATGCTGTGAGAAGTGTGTGTCTGGCCCCAGAACACTATGAGAAACAGGTCATGACACAATTTCTTAGTTGCTGGAGCCTGCAGAATGATTGTCAGCAGCATGGAGGTAGAACAGGTTACATACGTGTAGGCCAGTGGGATGCAAATCAGGGGGAAAGCAGGGGTGAGGCAAGAAAAGGGTAGGCACAGGGGGCATGGGAAGCACAGTAGCCACAGGAGCAACTGGAGCCATGGGAGCCACGGGAGCCACGGGAGCCATGGGAGCCACGGGAGCCACGGGAGCCATGGGAGCCACGGGAGACACAGGAGGCATGGTCAGCATAGGTGGCAGGGGTGGTAGGAGAGGAGGAGCATTCAGGGGCAGCAGGGATGCCCCAACTGGACTAACTATCTCTGTCTGCTGACGAGGACTTGCCGCATTGGGCCCCCACAGGAATGTGACATTACAGGAGACACCCAAAGTGATGGTGACAGGGTGGCCTGGGTACCAGCAGGGTGCATTTCTAATCCTCGGTGTCCTCTGACTTCTTCTCCACCTGGTTCTCCTGCTTCTGAACCAGATCTTCAGGGAGGAAAGAAAGGATTGGTTTAGTTTATGGAACATGTACCATCATGAAATAACACAGTAGGCGACTCCATATGTTCCCACTTTCAAATGTATCGGGAGAAGCTACCTTCTCATTGCTAAAATATCTAGCAAATTTCATCCCACACCCTCTCCCTGTAGAGCTCTGGCTCAGGCCTGCCTCTGGCTGTGAGCTGATCACTTCATCTCCCTTCTCCTTCTCTGAACACTATCACACGGTTTCCCCTGAGGGGTCATGGACTGGGCCCCGACCGCTCTAGCGAAGCCTGTTCCGTCTGCTCTCTGATGGCAGTCCCTACCTACTAGGCAATCCTCACCCTGGTTATGGAGAAGCTGAGCTTGGTGAAAAGCGGGCACATTTTAAATTCATGCCAAGGGGAATGGCCCTGCTTTGCAAATGCAATCTTCATTGGGAGGAAACAATAGGATTCTTGAACAAAAGATTTCCTTCCGGGACTGGTGGTTTAACTCAATGACTGAAGTGCTTCCTAGGAAGAGCATGACACTGAGTTGGAACTCCAAGGACCATAATGGCCACACCTGTAATCACAGCTTTCCAGGGCTTTGAAGCAGTGAGGTCAAGTCCACTCAGGACTGCAGAGTCTGATCCTATCTCAAAAAAAAAAAAAAAAAAAAAAAAAAAATTTTTTTAAAGGGTGATTAAGGGCTCTTTCAAGGGTGATTAAGGGCTTATTCATGCCCTGAAACCTTTTTTTTTTTTTTTCTATAGTACTGGTAAGCAAGCCTTGAGAACTCACACTAAGCTACTACCTGAGCCTATTTTTTTTTTAAAAATCTGATTTAAACACAGGGTCTGAGCCAAGGCTGAACTTGAATGTACTACCTTCCTACAAAAAACTTGGAGCAGAAAACTCTCAAAAGTTAAAAAGATACTGTCTCAGGGGAGGAAATGCCTTCAGTCCCTAGGGATTTCATGATTTGTCTTGCTTGGTCAGAGGCCCTCAAATCTGTATTGATATTGTAGGCTTTAGTTTTTGTTTTTGTTTTGAGACAGGATCTCGCTCTATAGCCTAGACTAGTCTTGAGCTCATTACGTAGCCAGGCTGGCTTGGGACTCACTGTAATCCTACTGCCTCACCCTCCTGAGCACTGGGATTACTGGTTAGCGCCACCATGCCTGGCTTTATGTGGTACTGGGGAAATCGAACTTAGGGCTTTAAGAACTGTGCCACTCCTCCAGCCCCTATTGTAAACTTTAGGAATAATGAGAATAATGAATACTTAGCATACACCAGTCTGAATTTACTATTTGTCTAGCTAAGAGTACAGGACACAATTATACAGGACACATTTCTTCATAACAATACACCAAACAGGAATTAAAAAAAAAAAAAAAAAGAACTTCAGGGGAAGAGGTTCTGTCAATTCTGCATGCTCCAACCCTTGGCAACCTCTAAACCTTCCTGGGTTCTGGAACTCTCAGGTGACTCTGATCTCCCTACAGTCTCATGATCTCAGACTGGAGACACGGCTGCCCAGACTGGTTGGATGCCTTCAGTCCACGAGCCCTCCTCCTCAATAAGAGATTCCCATCCCACCTCCATTCCTAAAGCAGCAAGATCCAAACTGGCATTTTTGATGATGTTAAATAATAACGTGGGGAAGGTATCAAAAAAAAGCTGTCTCCGGAAACACCTGTGAACTATGAAAAAGCCAAAGGCTAAGTCCTGCCAGTTAAATTGGACTGTCCTCTAAGCATCCTAGTTAATACAAGGTTTCTCTTATACTGCCCTTTCAGAAGTTCCCCAACTGCAAGTTTTACGAGACCACAGGCCTCTTCTTCTGGTTTGATGCCTCATTTTCCCCTTCTATTACTCCCCGGAGCCTTTCTGTCTTGTAAGGTAGAGTTCACTGAGCCCAGTAAAATTGTCGTCACTTGGAGGAGAAACGAACGTACCCATAACCAAAGCTCATAAGCTTACCCAATGCCAAAAGCAAGCTAAATGTGATGGGAGGGGCAACATTAAGTTCCTATCCCTAACATTGACTTTATAAAACATTTCATATTTACAAAATAGAAAGTGGAAAAGTCTAAGAACATTTTTTTAGAGCTAGGTGTGGTGGCACATACCTGTAATCTCAGCAATCAGGAGGCTGAGGCTGGAGTATAATGAGTTGGAGGCACACGGGGGAACCTTATTGAATCCCTGTCTCAAAGTTGAAAAATAAGTAAATAAATGGGATGGAGTTGCAGCTCAACACTTCCTATGTTCAATCTCCAGTAGGGCCCTCCCTGAAAGGTTTTTGGAGAAATTCACTTTGAAAGGTTTATCAATCAACGAGCACATGGAATTTTTCCTTATTGGGGAGGGGGTGTGCATAATTTTGCCTTCAGAACTTCCTTGAGAGAGTGCTAGGTGATCCTGGTAGGGACGGAGTCACCAATTCATCAAACATTCAGTTTTCTTAGTCCCCAGCTTCCATTACCTGCCTGAGAAAGTGTCATTGCTAGCTTTGAACCTGAGCCAAAGACTGACTGGGAGCCCCATCTCGGGCATCAGGATGTCAGCCTCAAGGACCTGATGCTTTTTTGTGGTGGGGGGTCTGCTTTCATAGATACCATGTCACTGGACCTGTAGACATCCTTCCATCACCACAATCACACATGTGCACTCAGGAGCAAAGCTAATATCATCATCCTGATTTTTCTTTCTTTTTCTTCCTAAACACTTCTTTAATACAACTTATGGTTTTCTATGGGCGAAATAGTCACCTACAGATTCAATGGCTTACAATCACTGCCTAAGCATATGAAAAAGTATTTCAAATTAACACTGGTAGGAATCCTACCTGAGCTGAGAACCATCCCCTCCCCAACAACAAATTATGCAGCACACATTTTTTCATAACAATACACCAAACAGGAATTTTTAAAAAAGAACTTCTGTTAGCAAGTGTCCCCTACAATTCACTAATATATTTAGTAGTTTCAAAAGATTAATCATGTGCTGAGCATGATGACACATATCTCTAATCCCAAAATCCTGAGAGGCTAAGGCGGGAGGATCACAAGTTTAAGACCTGCCTGAGTAACTCAGGAAGACCCTGTATCGAAAGAAAAAAGAAAATATCTACATGGGATGAAGCTCAGTGCAATGGCCCCAGGTTGAATCCCTATTTCTGCCAAAAGCAAAAAGTGATGGACTTTGGTATGTGTGGAGTCTCTGTAGGCACCTACTCTTCCCTAACACTTCTACTCTCCTTACTCAGTGCAAACTTGACCAGAATTGTCCTTCTAGCTTGTTTTATTTCAGAGACAGTTCCAAAGGTCGCACACATTCTCAGCCTACTATGTTAGCAATGTTTTCAGGCTGACACATCCGAGTGTTCCTGAAAATTGAAATCTGGGGCTGCCACTCTGTGTGTCTTCACCCAGCACAGAAGACAGCAGCTGGAGGAGCAGGCATTTGGGTTTTGTGCTCGCCCCATTCCCGTCAGTCTCGGTGTGGCCAACATACATTGTTTTCAGAACTAGAGATTGGACCTAGGGCCTTCCACTACGTTTCCTCGTCACCATTTTCTGATTTTAAAATTTTGAGACAGAGTGTCACTACGTTCCCCCGGCTGAGCTGAAACCTGCTGCCCCAGCCTCCCACGGTGCTGGGATTACAGGTGCACACCATCGCACCAGCTTTAGCTGACACATATGAGTTACCTATGTGTTCTAACGTATGTTGATTACAAAAATGTTGTGCCCTGACTCTGAAATCTTCCTTTATTCCAAATACACAAAGATGCATAAAACTTCAGGCTTGCATAAAGAGTTTATGCTTGATTTAAATATTTTAGAGGATTTAGTTTTATGGTGCATTTTAGTGTCCATCTTGAATAATTCCCATATCAGATTTAAAGCCACTATGACTCCATATAGATGTGTTACCTACAAGATGCCAGTGTTCAGGGAATTTCATTATATACATATATATAACTGATAACTGTATATATAACATATAAGTATAATATATAATGCACATACATACATACTTAACTCACACTCTGATATACATAAGGGACTAAAAAGTAGCACTGCCCTGTTTGTTTTTCCTTTAGGAAGTCACGTTCCCTTTGACTGTGGGAAATTTCCACAACCTGGGGCTTCTTACTCTATTTTCCACCCACAAAGACCCCAAAGTTCCATACTCATTTTGTACAAATGAAGAAGCCAACAGAAATATCCCGGCATGGCGGTGCCCCAGTCACAGGATCCCGAGCCCCACAGCCTGTTCTAAAAAGGTTGCCCCATGGACTTTCTTCTTTCTCAATTCACTGACCTGCACTCTGTTTTCCGTCACACCGATGCGTCTTCCAAGCTCACATCTGAGGGAACAAGTTTACACATGTTCAGCATTTGGTATTGTGCATGGAATGGAATATGCAAAGTGCCTCCCGTGTTTGTGTTAAAATGTTTGTCCCATGAAACCTCTCATCATACTATTCTCTGCTACAATCCCTGAGGTCTGTCCTGGGGACAGTTTTCCCTCAGACACAAACTTTAAGGAGAGGACAAGAAAATCAGGAATCAAAGACAATAATGATCAACTGTATTTAAAAATACAATACTTAATGTAACATAACAATCTGTGGTAATCATATTTAGCGATACTTCAAATACATGCAGCAACCAACCCTGCCTGGGTTCCTCACCCTAGTTCCAACAGGAACTTACTCAAAAAAGCAGTCACTGTGTGAGCATGGTGGCGCAGGACTGCAACCCCATCTACTGGGGAGGCTGAGGCATTAGGATTGCAAGTTTCAGGCTAGACTGGAAATCTTAATTTTGCAAGATTCTTTTTAAAAATATAATGAATAAGGGCTGAATATTTAGCCCAGCCCACATTCAAGGCTCTGGATTCAATCCTTGCACCACAATAAAAGAAAATACACACCATACCACACACACACGCACACACACACACACACACACACACACACGCACGCACACACACCTAAAAAACAAAAACGCAAATTCATGTCCACCTTGTGGTCCACCAGGATTTTTTTTTTGTCCATGGTTTTAAAAACTGTAAAAATGAAAAAAAAATTTTTTAAAGTTTTTAATATTTTCATAGTGTATATTAACTTTATACACCTTTATATGTGGCACAAGTCAGTCTCAACTCCAAACAAAGAGAGAAAAAAAAAAGGAAGGGCTCAGGCTGCATATACACTGCTTCAAGAAAAGAAAATGTTTTTCCTTTTTTTCTTTGTGACAGGGTCTCCTGCTGTAGTCTAGGCAGGTCCTGAACTAACCGTATAGCCCACGGTGGTGCTGGGGGATTTGAACTCAGGGCTTAGTGCTTGCTCTGCAAGCCTTCTAACCACTGTGCTCTTCCTCCAGCCCTGAGGCTTCTCGCTTTCACTCCCAGTTGATGCAATTCCCCGCCCCCACCCAAAAGGAGTATCAAGAATTTTATTTCAGAAGGAAAAAAGAAAGAGGGACCTCGGCTAGACCCAACGGTCCCCTTAGACGAACACATGCTCCCTGAATCAGAGCTCCAGGGTCAGCAATCCGCTCACCGCATTTGCCCGCTGGGGTATTGGTTAACTTGGAAACTGCTCTCCAACTCCTGCAGCTGCAACTGGCTCAGCCTGGAGTGCTCCGGGGCCCTCTTCAAGTGCACACGCCGTAGAAGCCTGAAACCCTGGGGGTTTGACACCGGGCGCTGCTCCTGCCCACCGCAGCTAGCACCACTGCTCTGGTGACTCCCGGTGGCACCTGCGGGGCCAGGAACGTTATCTTCAACCGCAGCGGCTCCTTCCTGGACTGTTGCCTCTCCCTCCCTCGCGGCCGCCGCTCCCAGCTTAGGCGCTCCCTGTCCACCCTCTTCCTTAACTTTCACGTCTTCCTCTGGTTTCTTGGTATCTGGAAAGGGAGAAACACAAACAGGAAGGTCAACTCGTCTGAAGCCAGGATCTAAGGGAAGGCCAGGTGCCTCCCGAGCCAGCAGGGCAGCAGCCGTCCACTCACTTCTCCCTGGGAATGATGCCTCGGAGATCGCTACAGCTGTCATCCAGTCCAGGGAGTGACCATGCTGCCCTTCCCAGTCCTCCTGGTCTCCCTGGTTGAAGCAGATGTGGCTGCATCCGCTCGGACGATCCATTCTCCAAGTATTTTCTGGAGCTGAGAGGAAGATCCTTTCCCACCGCCTGAGCAGAGCTAAAAAGATGTGATTGTGGGCCTGGCAGGGTTTTTATCCTGACTCCAAGACCCAGTTACAGTGTATCCATTCATCGCTGCATTGTCCTTTCTCCTGGTCACAGTTGTGGGCTGAGCCTCTGAGGTGTGCAGGCAGCCAAGGCTTGCAGTAACAGTACTCCAAGTGCACATGCTTGAGCACAGAACTTGGGCCTCCCACGTTGCCTCTTTGCTGACGGTTCCAGCCCTGAAGGATTATCCCAGGGAAAGGGCTGGGCTCCATTGTGCAAGCTGATTTGCAGAGAGCGAAAGAACTCGGGCTAACTCCGAAGGCCTTTGAGAAATGTTTGGAGAATACCTCTTGGCCTAGCCCCGTATTTGGCAGGGGGCACAAATGAAGCTAATACTATTAGCTAGGAGGCTTCTTGCTATGAATTTTTGCAGAAGCTGAATTCAGGGCCTGCCTTGCTTCCAGGGTCTGTAGGAACGGGAGCTTGGGCCTAGGTTTCTAAAGTTTACTGGCTGTTCTGATGCATGTACTTTGCAAAACACATGCCAGCCTCTCACCCCTTGAGAAAGTCTATAGGTTCCAGACTTTTAGTATACACCAGAATGCAAGGATAGAAACATACACAGTCCTTAGAGCATCCAGGTTGCCTAAGGGCTCCTTTAATTTGCCCATAGTCACAATCATGGGAAATATAACTTCTGCTATGCCTCTCGCTACAGGCCCTCTGCAAAAGCACATTTGTCCTTTCCTGAACTGATGTTGTGAATCTTGAGTGTGTTCCCCATTCCCTGCTGCTTCTTCTTCCCATTTCCCTTAACTCCTCTGTTTTTCTATAAATATGTTCCTGAGTTCCTGCTTAGGAATAAATGTAATTTATCGTCATACATAAAAAACCACAGGATGGTTTGAATACTCTAAGTTTCTTGCTTTAAGACATGTTTTGTTTTTTTGAGGTGGGGTCTCCCTCTGTAGCCCAGACTTGTCCTGAGCTCTCTGTGTAGCCCAGGCTGGCCTTGCACTCATGACAATCCTCTTGCTTCAGCCTCCCAAGTGCTGAGATTACAGGCGTGTGCCAGTACACCTGGCTTTATGTGGTGCTGGGGAATCAAATTCAGGATTTTGTGCTTGCAAGGCAAGTGCTTTAACCTCTCTGCCATTCCTTCAGCCCTAGGGAATGTTTTATAGATGCTACAAGGCATAAAGCCTTGAGTTCTATTCCCCAGCACCACATAAGCCAGGCATGGTGACACACGCACGCCTGTAATCCTAGCACTCAGGATGCTGAGGCAGGAAGATTGTCCTGAGGTGGCACTACCTTATTTAACTCTCAGTAGGGTGCTTTCATTTTTCAAGATCCATCAGGATTTTTATACGCTATATCAGGGAGTTATAGGGGTTGTGTAAGGATTATACAATAACCTTTTAAAATGTTAAATTCCTGAATGATTTCTGTTATCTCTTTATACTTTCCCAGTCATCAGAACAGGGGCCTAGGGAATTTCTTTGGGTTTCCCAGAGTAACACACATCCAGCCTGGTGCCAACTAGGACTATCACCTGCTATACATTTGAAGGGGGACCAATAAATAGCTAGTCTAATATGGGGCCCTTGGTTTACCTCTTTTCCAATCTCAGAAATGTTGCAGTGCAAACTTCCATGATGTGCTGTAGCTGCTTGGTCAATGCCGTGGGGATTTTGTTGTCTTCCTCTACGTGTTACTTTCTCCTCAGGCTCAGGATCAGGCTATTTGACTCTTGCCATCACCTGTGGCATTCTGTACTCCTTGGACCTACGCTGTACCATCTTCTGTTGGTGGTGCATGTTCACCCCACAGCATGGCGGGCTTAACAACAGGTGGCTTTTTCCTGTTGCCCACGTTGGACTTGGTGTCCTACCCATTCAGGAGGGCTTCACCTCCTCCTCCAGCAGCGATGCTTACCCAATTTGGGAGTGGGTTTTGTCATGTTTGAGTCCCTCCTTAGGCCTTTTTTTTCCCCCTAGGGCTGCTACTGCCTAGATTTTACTGTGCCATTGCCAAGTTTGGCAGGGCTCCATGAAGGGTGACTCCTCTTTGGCCACAGCTGCTGCATTCTCTGTTTTGGGATGGAACTAGCTCTGTGTGTAACTCCTGGTGCTGGTAATCAAGGTCAGGCCTGGGGGTGGCTACTGAGGCTTTGCAACACTCAGCGCCTGGAATCAAGGCTATCAGTATCTCAGTCTAGCATTTCTGCTCCATCAGGGTTTTTTCTGTCCTCTGAGACTTATCGGCAGGCCTTTTGCTTTCCAATTCATCATGAACCTCTCTTAGTTCTGTGCACAGCCAGGCTTTGTCTCTGTACACAGAGATGTTGAGAATGTCCACTCCACATTTTTTTTTCGGTCACCCCAGTGCTCTTTTTCTGCAAGGAGTCCCGGACCACATGAAAAACTTTGTCAAAGGGAACAGTTGTTTACTCCCAAGGCTGCACTCAAGCAGAGAGGAGGCTGGCCACTGAGTATCACATAGTTGTGGCTGGCCACTCCTCAAGCCCACCCTCCATAGGTGCTGGGGGAACATACTAGACTGTGTTAGATCCTGCCCTTGATGACAGATGTCAGGTGTGAGTCCAAGGTCAGATCCTGCAAACTGTGTGAGGCATCAGGCCTGACAGGAGTCAGGGTTCAAGGATACAAGTTTGCATCCCACCAGCCTGGAGAGAAAAGTGAGGCATTGCAGAAGTCTAGTTTAGGATAGTCTAGTCTTTGTTTAGTCCCAGCAAAGTACACAGCAGAGAAACGATGTCATTTTTTTATTTCTGCTCCTATGTCCTTCTGTCTGTTTCTTCTTCTTGGCTAACTTCACTTCTCTTTTCTTCTTCTCTGACTAGTTATGCTACTTAGTGCAGTTATTAGAAAGTTTTGCACAAGAGTGGCATATGCCACCTAATCAGAAAGCAATGACATTATAGACTACATAAATTATACTAGGTAATCAGGAATATCTTTACAAGGTAGTCAGGAATTTCTGAATTAGTCAGGGGGCCAGAAATGTCAGAATCAGCAGAAACAGCAGAGTCAGCATATTATCAGAACTGCCCAGAACAGTTTCAGATAAAGTAGCTAGCACATACGGGGTCATGGCCACCCTCTATTCAGGCTGCTAATACACTGTTTCTCTTTTGGACAGAATGTTCCACCCGTCTTCACAAAGGATAATGAATAATTTTTTTTCTGGTTCTGGAGATTAAACCTGGGGCCTTCACACTGAGTTACATCTTCAACTGTTTTTTAGTTTTTATTTTGAGACAAGGTCTGATAAACATACTAAGTTGCCCAGACTGGGATCAAACGTGTGATGCTCCTGCCTTAGCCTCTGAAAATCTTGAACTACAGCTTTGTACCTTCACACCTAGCTAGGAAATTTTAAGCACAGTGTCTGAAAGCAAACTTTATCACATGAGGAGGTTGGTGTTGAGGACAGAGGAGATATTGAGGGTAAAGAGCCCTAAGAAATAACCAAACTGAAGTATGATTTAGACAATTAATTCTTCTCTCTGAGGTTTTTCAGCTCAATTTCTAGAGATTATTCTTCCCTTTTCTATCCTTATTCTTACTTTTCTAAGGCAATTGAAAGGACTCCTGAAATGGGAACTCTTGGAAAAGAGTACATTAACCCTACAGAAACAGACCAGGCAGGGCAAGGATTATGAGTATGTACCAGGGGCTGTGTCTGAAAATTTCAGGTGATTCCTATGGGCATGGTAGAGGGATCCAAGGTGCAATCTCATTCACAATGGCCATGAATGGAATCAAGATCCAGAATTCCTGCAAAAGAACAGAGCCTTCGGCACTTACCAGTCTCCTCTTCGAGCCAGGCCTCTCTGGGCCAAGCCTTTGTGTGGGGCTGAGCAGAGAGCAGAGCTGTGCTGCTCAGAGCTTCTGATCTGAGTTTAGGCTTCACCTCTGGCCTCAAGGAACATAATCCTATTTGACAGTGCACAGTATGTACACACCTATAGGTAGGACAACCTATTCCCACCTTGAACAGAGGAACACTGACTGAAAGAACCCATGGCAGGTTTCACATTAAAAAAAAAAAAAAAAACCTTCTCCGAATTTTTCAAAAAAGTATTTATCCCCTCTAAAAATAAATCAATGAAAAGAGCTATATTAATTTAATACAGAAATCATACTGTTCATAAATATTGTTAGATAAACAGGAGGTAAGCCAGGCCTAGTGGCATAAGCTTATATATCCAGCATTCTAGGAGGCTGAAGCAGAGAGATTATAGGTGTTTGAGCCTAGCCTGGGCATCTTAGTAAGGCTTTGTGTCAAAATCAAAAACAAAGTTTTTTTTTTTTTTTTAATGGCATAACAGTGTAGCTTAGTGTGAAGGCCCTGGGCTTAATCCTCAATACCACAGCATCACACACACCCCTCCACACCCACACACCCCCACACACTAGGTAATAAACCAGTAACTAACAAACTACAACCTTAATCAGTATGTAAGTAACCTGAAACCTGATTTAGAAGTATATGTGCTCCTTGATTTTATGATGTGACTGTGTCCCAGTAAAAACATCATAAGTCTAAAATATCTTAAATCACCTTACTTATCAAGAATCACTATTGAATGAACAACATACTGCATTGTAGCATCACCCTCCGGGTCTTCCTGAAAGAAGTTGCAGCTTACTGCCATCCTGCACCATGAGAGAATATCATAGCGCATTATGCCTAGCCTAGAAAAAGACTGAAATAGCAAGTTGTACGTATGAGGTCTGCTAAATGTATATCACTTCTGTATAGTTACAAAGTAGAAAACTTGTAAATTGAACAATTACAGGGAGGGAACTCTCTTCTCTTTGTACCAAAAAGTAAGGTTCTATTTGATCAAAAATAGCCAAACCTGAGCCAGTCACAGGAAAATAATCTTGCCTAGACTGGACTCAAATTTGCAATCCTTCTGTCTCAGCCTCCCAGAATGCTGTTGTTACAAGAGGGACACAGAAGGGATACACCAAGGCTTATGCAGGAAGCAGTTTTATTAGTGCCAGCTCTCTGACCTAGTGGCTGGGTGCAGAACAATGGAGGGCTCCCTTATATACATATAGCTTTGACCCCTTTGTTTCCCCTGTATGATAACAGGTAGCTGTGATTGGGTATTTTAAAACTGCAGGGCAGCAGCATGAAAACTATAGCCTTAGTTAAAGGGTAGTGTTCTCCTAAGGTAGGAAAATGGAAAAGGAGGCATGGCCTAGCACCTTGGGAGGCTAAGGAAGGAGGATCATAAGTTTGAGCCCAACTTGGGCAAAGTAGCAACTTAGTGTGACCCTGTTTCAAAACTGAAAATAAAAAATGGGTTGAGAATATAGGTCAGTGTGAAGGTCCTGAGTTCAGTCCTCAGGACCAAAAAAAAAAAAAAAAAAAAAAAGGCATGAGGCAGAAAAGAGGAGGCCGTTTGAATCACTTAACATAGCAGGGTTCAAACTTTGGAAAGGACGAAGTACAGTGCCAGTTCTCGTAGCTGGGATGCTTGAGGACAGCTGTGAGTCTAACTGAAAAATTCTATTCCTGGTTTGTAATAGTTGGCAGGTATTTAGCGAGGGACTTTTTTCATGCCCCCAACATACCTTATTGTTGATCATGACTTAAAATGCCTGTTCTTACTTTCCTGCCTTAGGGATTTCAACAAGCTTGGAATCCATTTGGGGATGCTGCCGTGCTGGGCAGTTGGGGTTCCTTGCAGAATCCTAGCACTGGCTCTAGACTGGAATGTGCAGATGATGTCCTGGGCATAGATATGGGAGGTGGGGACAGAGGGAGCCCACAGAATTGATGACGGTGATAATGTATGCCTCTTTCCCTTGCCTGATATGAGCTGGACAAGAATTTGGGGGCATGTTAGTGAATGAGGGCTAAATTTGTTTTAACTTTCTCCAACGATTCAGGATAAAATTCCACGTAACATCCAGGCCTTACACAACTTTTGGGTTAAGCTGTGAAACTACAAACCACTTGGGTCCCCTACAACAAGCAACCATTTAAAAATTGCTTTAAGGGAACCCACTTGGAACCCCTTTTCAGATAGCGGGAGCTTTTACCCCTATATTATTTGTTTCTAAGTTAAGACTTGTTACTCTACACCTTGCCCCCTTCATCCATGATTTCATTCTTGGATATTGTGGGACACACCCACAAGATGCCTTTAGCTTTCAGGCTTTAAAGAATAAATGACCCCTTAGACAATTTTTTTTTTTTTTTGTACTGGGGATTGGACTCAGGACATTCACACTGAACTACACGCTGGTCCCTTTTTCTTTCCTTTCTTTTTTTTAAAAATACAAATCTCACTATTGTCCAGGCTGGGTTTGAACTTACTATCCTCTACCTCAGCCTTCCGTAGAGCTGGGACTATAAGCATGTGTCACCATGTTCTGCCCCTTAGATATCCTTGAAGGAAATAATCTGTTTTAATAATCCAACCTGCTACTTTAGATTATTTACTTCAAAAGTGAAGAAGAGCTTTTCAGATAAAGGGCCATTCTCTATGTCATGTCCTTCAAAGTGGCCTAATTTTTATCATGTCATCTTTCCTCCAAACCAGGGTGAAAGTATCTCCAGAGATAGGGGACAGTAACAGCCAGAAAGCCCCGTGTCAGTTGTGAAGGTGATGATTTTCCATTAGAGCGCCAACACTGGAACCGGCGCTTTTCTTCAGCTAACCTAGATTCAAGAGCAGAGAAAAGGCACTGAAGAACATTACATGTGGTAGGAGAGAGGCAAAGCCATAGGCCAGCTCATAGCTGCACCACAGTAAGGATGAGCTGAAGGGGAGAGCTGGGGTTTTAACCTCAAGATAGCTTACCAATACGGAAATAGCTTCTCTTATCATTTAAATTCTCAGTAGAATACAGTCTTTGTATCATGAAATAAATTGTTCAATATGCCGAATCAATTGTGTTTCCTTCTTTTCTTTCTGACAGAAGCCTTGGTTTAAGAATAGGAGGGTCAACCTGGGAGTGGTCACACATGCTTGTAATTCTACCACTAGGGAGGCTGAGGCAGGAGGATTGCTGTGTGTTTGAGGCCAGCCTGGGCTACATAGTGAGTTCAGGACCAGCCTGGACTGTAGAGTGAGACCTTGTCTCAAAAAAAAAAAAAAAAAAAAAAAATAGGACGGTTAGCCAGGCTCAGGGGTGCAAGCCTATAATCCCATCACTCTCAGAGGTAGAGGCTGGAAGATGGCAGTTTTCAAACCAGCCTGAGCAATTTAGGAGCTTTGAGAGATACTGTCTTAAAGTCAAAAATAAAAATAAAAATGGGCTGAGATTGTAGCTCATTGTGAAAGTCCTTGACTTGATCTCCAGTACCGCATGCACACACACGCACACACACACACACACACACACAAACACTCAGAGAATAGAAGGGTCAAGTCGGGGAGGTTTCACATGGCATTCATGTTCAAAAATACTCCTTGGGCCAGTTTGTCATTGTACTCTTGAATGAGTGAAATAATGCTATCATACTTCAAGAGCTCAAGGAGAAAAATAATGCCTTCTGTGTCACTATTGCCTGGACTGTTGCGTTGCTCATGTTGCCCTTACCTCCGGTCCCTTGGTTTTCTCCACCTTTCCTTCCTTCTGACCTGACATGAGCCCCTATCAGCAATGGTTCTTGTTTTACTTCCATTCCTTAAGGTCCATTCTCTGGGAGTGTTTTCCAAAGTGGTTTCCCATGGCATTTGAATCCCACACATGCATACTCAGGGGCAATCCAGAAAATGCTTGTTGGCTGTTTTTACTTCTTCTGTGAAGTTTCTTTTCATTTTAGGTGCCCACTTCTTGATGAGATTGTTTATTTTAGGGGGTGTTATGTTTTTCGGTTCCTCGTATGTTCTAGATATCAATCCTTTATCTGAAGTGTTACTGGTGAATATCTTTTCCCACTCTGTGGGCTGTCTCTTCTCCTTGCTGATTGTTTCTTTGCTGTGCAAAAGCTTTTTAATTTAATGTAGTCCCATTTATTGATTCTTGCTGAGATTTCTTGTGCAGCTGGCGATCTGTTCAGAAAATCCTTTCCTGTCTATATGTCTTCCACAGTTTTACCTATTTTGCCTATTGGGCATGTTCCCAAAAGAAATAAAGTCAACATACCAAAAGAACATATGTGTATCCATCCATGTTTATAGCAGCACAATTCATAATAGCCAAATCCTGGAAACAACCTACCTATCCATCCATACAGGAATGGTTAAAGAAAACCTGGTACCTACTCAATAGAATACTATGCAGCCATTAAGAAAGAGAGATATAAAGTGTTTGAATGAAAATGGGGCCACCTGCAATCAAAAATGCTCAGTGAAATGATCCAGCCCAAAAGACTGACTATAGATGGGTGTCTCTGATATAAAATGCACAAAAATAATGACACAAAAAGGCCCCATCATGAATGTCAGGGTAGAGGCAATGGTCAGATAGGAAAGCGGTGAACCTCTGAAAAAGGGGTGGACAAAGATGCTCACTAATTCCCCAAATTCCATAGTTCTAATATGTTACAGAATTTGGAATTCACGTATTCATTAAAAAAATGTTAAATTTTATGCCATGTGAATTTTTACCACAATAAAATTATTATAAAAATAAGTAAAAGATAAAAAAGAAAATGCTTGTTAATTATATAAATCAAGAAAGTCATGTCTCTGATTTGTTTCGAGGATACACGTTTGTATTTTCTGTAAAGGTGCACATTCCCTGTCTACTCACTTGGGGTGTAGTGCGAGTGTGCGAATTGCTAAAGAGACACATTCAAACATAATGGCTAGGTCTCCTTTCTTGAGGCGAAATCCCAGGGCCACCATCAACAGGTCCTGCACGTCAGACATTTCCCACATGCCTCAGTGGCTTCTCACTGACCTATACATTCTCCCCTATTTCTGGTCACCCCAACCTCTTCCCTGTGATGCCCCAGTGGGACCGCAGATGTGTGTAAAGTATGTTGAAGAAAATGCTTAATAAGAGAGAACAGTATGTTTCAAAACAGGGCACTATCCCACTCATGCTAAGGGGCTCAGGCACAACCCTGGATTCTCAGGCAAATGTTCTAAAAACTTACCCACAGAACCCATAGAGCTTTATGTAAAACTGGTTACTAAAAGTTGATCTACTACTTACCAGATTCTGCTCACCGTTCTCCCTTCTGTTGTAAGGCTACAACAGGAACATTTGTATCTGGAATCTCCTGCAGCTTCAGAAGAAAGATTCCATCAAGGTTACAGAGGCAGATGGATCTGGTGGCACAAACCTGTAATCCCACACTCTGGGAGGCTGAGGCAGGAATATTGCAAATTAGAGCCCAGCCTACACAATTCAGCAACTCAAAATCAAAACTAAAAGCTGGGTTGGGAATGTAGTTTAGTGCAAAGGCCCTGGTTTGGAGCTCCAGTGTCACCAAAAAAAAAAAAAAAAAAAAAAAAAAAAAAAAAAAAAAAAAAAAAAAAAAAAAAAAAAAAAGGTTAAAGAGGCTCTCTCCTCTCCTTCCTTAACTCACACTGCAGGAGAGCATGTTATTGCCCTTTGCCTGCTCAGAAGTGACAGTCATGCCTTCAAGGGTACTTTGTCTTTGCAGCTTCCACTGGCAGTCCCCATTTCCTACACATTAATCCCTACGTGAGAATCTTTTGGTTCAGAAGTAAGAAGGAGGGATTCTCCTGAGCATTCTCCAGGAGACTCCATCACTGAATAGAAATATTGCTCTGTTTACTTTCCACCTGGGTAGAAAACTGCAACCTTGTAATGGAATATAGGGGAAGGAGGAGGTCATGTCCCCTTTGGGAAAAACGATGTTCTCTGCAGACCCTACCTGTGTAGCAATCACCAGCAGCGTAAGGCTCTAGCAATATAAGGTTATTTTTATATGATAATTACTTATTTGGGAAAACATGATCACATAAGAAGAAGCTACAGTTGCTGCACGTAAATTGCAATGTTTCTACTAGAATTTCCAATCGTGTCAGTTACCTGGAGAACAGTTCCTCCGCACTAGCGTGAAGAGAGGCTCTATTTTCTTAAGAAAATAAGCAGTTTTTCATTCATTTCTTTTCTCCTCTCTTGCATTTGTAAATACCAAAGATTAGCAAAAATGTTACATGTGTTTCAACTGCCAGCACAAACAAGAAAGTTACGGCTCCAGCAAAGGCCCCTGACTGGTCCAGTTAAGGAAATGTACCTAACTGCACTTGTGTCCCCATGGAGACCTGCTAGCTAAGAAAGAGTTCTCCCCACTTCCCTTTTTCCTGTTTGTTCCATCATAATGTTCTTTATGTAATTTTTTGCAGGCATGATCAACCTGCTGCTTCCGGGTTTTTTGTTTGTTTGTTTGGGGGTATTTTTTGCCCTTATTTTTCTAAGTGAAGTTTTAAGTTTTGGGTCACAAACAAAATATGTAAAATAATTAATGGACCGTGTATGAGTGCCAAAACTTCCTTTTAAATTTTTTTTTTCATGGTAACGGCAAAAGGAAATAGTAGGCAAGAGGATGGATACACCTGTGAGAAAGCCCCATGGAGCAGCACCTGTTCAGACTGGAATTTGCTAGGCCTGCCATCAGGGACTCCCACCTCGAGATCTGACAGAAATTAACTTCTTTCTTCTTAGCACATCTTGTATCACTTTTCCCATTCCTTAATAAAATGCTTAGAGATCTGTAGATACTGGTAAAAGCTCAAACAAGAGTTAAAAAAGAGAAGGGATTAAAACCATACAGTCATTATTCCTCGCCATATAGTGACTGGATTCATAAAGTCTTCACATCATTATTTTTTGTGACAAGGTCTTTACGTAGTCCAGGCTGGTCCTTAACTCACTGTGCAACTCAAACTCATGACATTTCTCCTGCCTCAGTCTCTTGAGTGCTGGAATTACAGTTGTGTGCCACCACGTGTGGCCACATCATTAAAATATTTTTCAACCACGTCCAGCCACATCATTAAAACATTTCTCCAACCACGGATATTTATTTCCATTTTATGTGGAAAAAAAGATTGTCCATAATCATTTGACATTAGTTTTCATGTGCCTGATAACTTATTTTTAGGTGATTCTTAATTCTGATAGATGATTCAGAATTTCCTTTTCAAACTTTTTTTTTTTTTTTTTGACGAGGGCTTGCTCTTCAGCTCAGGCTAGTCCTGAACTCACTATGTAGCTCAGGAAGGACTAGAACTCATGGTAATCCTTGAGTTCCTTCAAGGTAATCCTTCAGTCTCCCAAGTGCTGGGATTACAAGCATGTGCCACCACACCTGGTTTATATGGCACTAGGGAACTGAACTTAGAGCCTCACACTTGCTAAGGCAAGTACTTTAACCACTGAGCTATTCTTCCAGCCCCTTTATCAAAGCTTTATGTCTTCAATTAATATCATTAGAATTATAGTCAGAAGGATCATTCAATTAAAATCTGTATAAAATGAATAAAAATGATTATGAACCACTTACTGTTGGAGTTGCATACATGCAACTAATTAAGTGGAAGAGATTACAATTTCAGTCACTTGGGCATGTTGATGGAGACAGTGCTATTACAGTTTTGTCCTTCGCATTTTATGTTAACTGACATTAACCCTGTATTATGTTCTAAGTGCTATGCTAAGTAATTTATATGGATGATCTTATATGATTCTCAGACCAATCCTAAGTATTAGGTAGCATTTTCCTCATGCAGAGATAAACATTGCCCATGGTCACAAAACTAACAATAAAGCCCAGATTCAAAGTCAAGTGTATGTGCCTCCAGACCTCATGGTTTGTCAAGGTTAATAGAGTGGCATCCCTGGGTTAAAGAGATCAGGTTTCCAATTCTACAATTTTTGACTCAGGGCAACTTTCATATCTTTATGGTTTTGTTGTTCTTCTCTGCAAGGTGGACTAGGCAAGTTCTCTACCACAGAAGACCTCCCCGGCCTTTTTTCTTTTTTCTGGGCAAGTTATTGCTAAGTGGCTTGAGCTCAGCTGGATTTCATGATCTTCCGGCTTCACTTTGGGATCATAGGCTTACACCACCCCACCCAGCTGTTGTATTTTTCTCACGATTTTGTCAACCTACCTGTCACAATTAAGCAAAGCTGCTAAATGTGCCCCAAAGAAATTTCACATCAAATGTGACCTGAAACCTAATTTGTTATCATGAGGCCTCTGCCCTTGAGCATTCATAATGTATTGGGGGCTCAACATAGTCAGGGTTTTGAGATTAGAACTAGAAAAAAATAACAAAGGATAAAGCTACCAAAACTGCCATCCCAATCTACCATGCTCTGTGAAACTAACAACCCACTTGGGAAGTGTCCCCCTTCTTACTCCAAGTCACAAAACTTGCGGATTTCTATGTGGAGACTACCTGGCACCAGATTCTTACCTTAAAGCCCTTTTCACCTAAGATTACCCATGTTTCCCTTAAATAATAAAACATCCTAGTGGACTAAAGACAAATCAGCCCATATTCACACATTACTGTTCACATAACACACATTCACACAGCACAAATACCAACATTTGGTATTTTTAAAATTTTGGTAAATACTGTGAGTCTTCACAGCCATCTAGACATGGTTACAATTAACTTTTTGCTAAACTTACGCTGAATATTCATTCGCATAATTACTATAAGGTATACAAAACTACAGATTAAATAAAGATCAAACACATAGGTAGCCTTAAAATATCTGAATACACAATAGAGATGGTCCAAATTGGGACTGGGACTAGGTATCTTATTTTGCTTAGCTCTAAATATCAATACTCAAGCAACAAAAAATTTTTTGACAGAGTACCCCTAGCAACAGCCTAAAACTCAAAAGGTTTAGTGATGCTGCAGGAGGCTGTCCTATCATCAATAAATTCTGAGAAATCACACCATCACTGGCTAATTTAGCCTACATATCACCATTGTTAGAAAAACCATAGCAAGTAACTAAACAAGAACTCAGGAAGCTGAGACAGGAGGATTGCTGAGAGTCTGAGGCCACCCTAGGCTACTTAGTGATTTCAGGACCAGCCTGGGATATAGAGTGAGAAAAAAAAGACTAAAGAAAAAATGTATTAATTTAAAAATTGTATTAATTTTTTTGAGACAGGGTCTTGCTCTGTAGACCAGGCTGGTCCTGAACTCACTGATGTAGCCCTGGCTGGCCTTGGACTCAGGATAATCCACCTGTCTCAGTTTCCTGAATGCTGTAATTACAGGCATGCACAACCATGTCCAGCTCTATGTGGTGCTGGGGAATCTAAGTCAGGGCCTTGCACATGCACGGCAAGTGCTTTAACCCCTCTGCTATTCCTTTAGCCCCCTGTACCAATATTTTCATTAAAAGAAAAATATTGTTACTATTAGTGAAAATAAAAACTTTCTCCTCACTAGCTTATATCACATGTGCAATCATTAGTTACAATGAAATAAAGTAACTCAACCAATTAAACATAACCAATTTATGATTAATAATACTGCTAATACAGGAACACAATAAGGAAAGATTTAAAAAAGTGAAAGGATAGCAAACAGAAACCTCCTGTTTACCAAAAACATCAGCATGTGCTCTAGGGCTGGGCTGTAGCTCAGTGGTTACAGCACATGCCTAGCAAGCACAAGTCCCTACGTTAGATCTCATGGCACCACATAAAAATTAACCACGGGAGTGGATGCCTATCATCCAAGAAATGAAGCTGAGGCAGGAGGATGGCCATGAATCCGAAGCCAGCCTGGGCTACATAGTGAGTTCAGTTTCAGAACCAGTCTGGATGACTTCCAGCATCTGAATCACTAGAGGCCCTGCCTGTTCAGTGGCTAAGGTGTCCTGACATGAAAAGGTAGCATAATCATTTGCTTTCTAAAGAATAACTTGCATGAATGGCTGTACAGGGGTTTTTCTCTGAATCAGTGAAATCAACCTCCCTGTAAAGTGGTAAGGATAAAACAATAAAGTGATGAGGACCTAACCAGCTTAAATCACTTACTTGTATGTTAACACCACTTTTCTCACCCAGAGAACCGAAAAACAATCCCTGAACTAAAAATTTCAGTTGGGATGACCTAGAAGTATAAAATAACCTCTGAATAATAACAACCTGGACTTAACAAGTCAAAGTATATAATTATCCACTGACACAAGCATATCGAGCAAAGGGATAAGTTATATGAGGAACCTTTTAGAACCCATATTGACAACAACCCTGTTGTTGGCTCACAATATCCTAATGATGTAGCTGCCATCAATCTTTGTTAATCTACGGTTTAAGTCCCATATCATCTTGGTTCAAATTGGAGTGATCCAGGTCATTTCTATTAGCACATTTCTCTCAGTTCCAAAGAACAAGAGAAACAAGGTCAACTTAGTAAAGTGCCCTTTGATTAATAAATGATTTAGTTTTAATCAAATGAGCTCCTCTTCACCATGCTTCAAACTACAGTTTGTTCAGGTGACAAAGCCCAATAACTGCATAAAATTGTAAACTTTCCAGAGGTTCAGGTCTTCTCCTCAGCTATGTGTTCATAATTAACCTCCTTCTTCTAGACCACCCAATCCTACTAGCCATAGCATTTTTATTAAACAATACTAAATGAATGAAAAAATTAGTCTTCATACATTTCAAAGGACCAAGTGTCATTGATAGTGGTTTATTTCAGTCAGTTGCCAGCATGCTAACATTATTTATCTAAGAGCTCCTTCGTCCACTAACATTATTCTTCTGTTTATTTACCATCACATCCTCACCTGTTCTTCCACTTGCATTCCATGTAAGAATTCACTAACACTTCCCAAGCTCTAATTAATGTGAATGTAGGAATACACTTTGATTCAGTAACATCGAGTCATGCTGTTTGGTAGAGCCTCTGGTCAGGATAAGCACCCAACTCAACATGTGCCTGGATTGGAACACTATACACAGGAGCCCAAACAATTTCATGTGAAGTAACTCTTCTGTCATCCTCCTATCAGTCCTATTAATAAATGGGTCTCTTACATGATCAATTTTTGTTCTTGTTCAAGAAAATATATGACTACTTTTACCATTATGGCTCCCAGCAGTAAGATGACCTATCTCAATATTAGCAAGCACTAACTGAGCCCTATTTAACTTAACAGAAGGTGAATCAGAACTTGTTTTAGAGTTAGTGTCAAATTACGGCTGCAGGTCCATTCACCTTATTTTTCATAGTAAAATGTACTAATATCATTATAATAAATGCTTTAACTACTTTTCTATTCTTATAAGCAATGTACAATCCTTATGCTCCAGAAAGCTGCACAGCTAATTCTATAATTAAAAATCTAATTCTGTCCTATTGTATGAATTCCACCCACCTACTCACACCTCCAATATGATCAAATATATGCCTCCTCCTCTGAAACATTTTTTTCTGCTATTGCGCTGGATATGGCATATCTCAGTACCCTTCTACTTTCCAAGCACCTCCCTACAAATAACAAAAGAAATGTGTCTAAGAACAAATTACCTTGCTAGAAAATCATACATGTGTAAATCCTCCTATTTCTACAATTATAGAATTTGAATCTATCTTAAAATATCCAAAATTCTTACTATGCCTAATACACCACATTTTATTAATAAGATCTACTAAATAAGTTAAACAAGCCCATACCCTGAACATGTGGGTTTACATCATTCCCCTATTCAATAACCCCCTAATCTTCTTCGTCCTCCTCCTCCTCCTCCTCCTCCTCTTCTTCTTCTTCTTATTCTTCTTCTCCTCCTCCTCCTCTTCCTGCTTTATTTTCTTTTTTCTTCTTTTTCTTTTTTGAGACAGGGTCATGCTCTGTAGTTCAGGCTTGTCCTGATCTCACTGTGTTGCCCAGGCTGGCGTTGAACTCTTGGCAATCCCTCTACCTCACCCTCCTGAGTTCTGGGATTACAGGTGTGCACCACCACATCTGGTTTACCCTAATTCTTATTACCATTTTCCCTACTATCTTCTCAGGTACTTTAATTATCCTAATTAGCTCACACTGACAATCTGAGTTGGCTTGGAAATAAGCATACTAACCGTTTCCCCAATTCTAAATAGCAAAACAAATTCCTGATCCACAGAGGGCACTACCAAACATTTCCTGTACTGCACCTATAATCTCAGCAATAAACCAAGCACTGTGGCAATATGCCTGGAAACTTAGCGCTCTGGGAGGCTGAGGCAGGAGGATCATCATCATTTCCAGCTCAACCTGGGAAACTGCGTGAGACTCCGTCTCAAAAAGAAATATAAAGAAGGGCCAAAGATAGAACTCACCGAGGATGCCCTGGGTTGAATCCTTACTGTAAAAAAACAATGATGACAGTAATACTAATAATAGCTATAATTATAAATACATTCAGGTTGATTAACTCTTCTTAACTTTACTAAGCAAGCAATATTCCCTATAATAATTTTAGCACTAACTATTGAATAAGTGTTACCACCTACCTAGGCTTGCCTGTTCATAACTGGTTAAAACACTTATTTAGGTAAACAGGAAAGGGTTTATTCAAAAGCTAGCTTCAAGAAATAGGAAGCAGTTAAAAACTTCAGGTCATCATCTTTGTCTATTTCAGGTGAGCAAAAATCTTTTATACCCTAGCACAGAAGTGCTTGTTTGCGTTCAAAAGCAGTTTTTTAATTTAAAAGTTGATCATTGTAATTGTCAGCCAACAGTGATCTAATTTGTGTATCTAGTTCAGATCTCAGATCACAGATTTAAGTTTACAAAATACAAGGAGGTTCATAATCAGTGGGACCTGCCTCTTGTTAACTTAGCATTTGTATTTCCGCACCTTGGCCCTGAAAGGAGAGAGAGCCTTTAATTCGAAACTGTCCTTCCTTCTTGGCTGGCACCTGGGATCTCTCCTGTTCAGCTGCTGGGCTGGGTGGAGTTCTTAGGTGCCTCCGGAGAGAAATCCTTTCATTTGACTTTGCATTATACTTGTGCTATCCAAAGTTCATCTCCTTTAACAGAAAACTCCTCACTGGAAACTCACTTTGACACAGATACCATGAAAGCAAAGGCTCATCTGAAGAAGACTTGACTCTGTAAAACTCTGGTCCTGGCCACGTCCCCTGAAGCTGACCTTTGTTTGGTTCTATCTTGGCACTTTTACTTGAAACAGACAAGTGAACACATATATTTTATTTTATTTTAAGACAGGGTTTTGTGCAAGCTGGATTTGATCTTATAATCTTCCTGCTTCAGATTGCCAGAGGGCTAGGATTACAGGCTTGTACCACCAGGCTTGGTTTATCAGTTTTAATGGAAAAATGAAGAAGAATTATCCAAACACAGCACACACACACACACACACACACACACACACTCAATCAATCAATCTCCCACATAAGATGAGTAATAGCCACTCAAATATACAACCCACTAATATAAACTTAGTAGTTTATATTATTATTAGTTTTTTGAGACAAGGTCTCACTCTGTAGTTGAGGCTGGTCCTGAACTCACTTTGTAATCAAGGCAGGCTTCAAACTCACAGCAGTCCTCCTGCCTGAGACTCCTGAGCACAGTTTATGTGGTGCTGGGGAATCAAACGTAGAGCCTTGCTTTGTAATATAATTTGATGTCTGGAACGCTTGCTAGGCAAGCACGCTAACCACAGTGTTATCATAACCATATTTACAATACGTAATCTAAATTTACTGTGACATCATTCCTATCTTCTGAAATAAAATCCCCCCTAATAAGCACCAAAATACTAATAACTCTCTTATCCCTATAAGGGCTAAAGTTTTTTACTAAGGTAAATCATCATTCAGGAAATCACAAAAATAGCAGTATGATACCAACATCAACATGTATCTTAATATAATCAAATTTATACTTTCATATGTGATTAGTTTACCCAACATTTCTAACAGTACTTCTTTCCACTAATAATACGAAAGCAAAATTACAATTTAACAGCAAAAACCCCAAAACAAAACAAAACAAAACAAAAAACTAATATCATCTCTTCCAGTAGTCCAACTTTCTCGCTCCCTTTGGTTCCCTTAGTATCAACTCTGGACTACAGAGTAGAAAGTCAGTTTAAAGAGATTGAGAGTGTTTAAGGCTAAGCAAGTGATTGCTAGCTAATTCTTGAAGAACTACAGGAATATACCCTACACCGACTGAATGAAAATCAAATACTTTGATTAAGCTAAATCTTTACCAGATTGGTGGGTTCCAGACCCATAGAAATCCAGTTAACAGCAACACTACTAAATTGGCTTCGGTCTGCTTTTCCATCTGCCTTTCGGGTAAAACTGAAGGTGTTCCTTTGAACTTGCAATTCAATTTGAACAATGGCTTGCAGTCTTGGTAAAAAGAGGGCTTAACATCTTTCTTTGCATTACAGTTCAATACTTAGCCATTTTACTATCTACTCTTGTTCATCAGTTGTAGGTTATTCTCAACAAACTATACAGGCCTCAGGACATTTTGCCTGTGAGCCCAAATAGTAGGAACTGCCCTAAGCCTCCAATTCTGGCAGAGCTTGCTTGGTCAGGTTACAGCCTTTATTAGGAGATGATCAAATCTGCATTGTGATTATAATTCTCCATGCATCTGTTGTAATTTTCTTTATAGTTATAGGAATTACAATTGGCGGATTTGGCAACTGGTGAGTCCCATTAATGATTGCAGCTCCTGATATCTTTCCTCGGATCAGTGACTTACACTTTTGACTTCATCCCTCATCATTCCTACTTCCCACCTCATCCATAGTAGACACACGAGAGGAACAGTAGTATGTCTACTGTTAGCTGCAAATCTAGCATACACAGGAGCTTCTGTAGAATGAGCAGGTTTTTTTTTTTTTTTTTTTTTTTTTGAGACAGGGTCTCACTCTGTAGTCCAGGCTGGTTCTGAACTTACTGTGGAGTCCAGGCTGGCCTTGGACTCATGGCAATTTTCTTTCCTCAGCCTCCAGAGTGCTGGGCTTACAGGCATGTGCCACCACACCCTGTTTATGTGGAGCTGAGGAATCGAACTCAGGTACTTGCTGCTTGTGTAGCACTTGCTAGGCAAGCACTTTAACTGCTGAGTTATTCTTCCAGCCCCGGCTTACTTATATTATACCTTGTAAGTGTGCTATCAATTTTAGGTGCCATCTGGTTCATTACAGTTATCAACAGAAACCCACTGGCATTTCATATACCAAATACCATTATTCATTTCATCAGTTTTAATTCCATCTGTACTTCTTTCCTTTGCCACTTCAGCAACAGGAACTGCTATACTGCTAAGAGACCAGAATGTTAATACTACTTTCTTTCTTCTTTTTCTTTTTTTGGTACTCAGGATTGAACTCAGTGCCTTCACTTTGAGCTACATTCCCAGGTCCTTTTGTTTATTTGAGACAGGTTCTTGCTAAGTTGCCTAAGTTGGGCTCAAACCTGTGATCCACCTGCCTCAACTTGCTAGAATGCTACGATAGGCTTTTGCCACCGGCTGGCTCTTAATCTTTCACCCTTGGGGGAGGAGAGATAATTGCATATCAGCACTCACTCTGATTTTTCAAGATCCAGAAGTGTATGTCCTCATTTCACCAAAATTTGAAATAATTTTATATAATGTAAGGTAAAATTCCAGGAAAAAGGAGCTATTTGGCAATACACAAATTATTTGAACCATAATATCATTGGTATTTTTCTGGCCCATTGTATGAGCTCACTATATACTTACAGTAGGTATGGACACAAATCACATTTCCTGTCAAGTATCACAGTCCTTCCCGCTCCCATAGGGGTAAAAGTGTTTAGTTGATTGGTGACCTTACATAGTGCAAAAAAAAAAAAAAAAAACAGTTAAAAGATCCCCCTACACATATGGTCTCTAGGTTTTGTTTTCCTATTTAACATAATTTCCTAATAGGTATTATGTTAGCTGATTCATCACTTCATATTGTTGGTTATGATATATGTCATGTTGTTGAATATCTGTGTGACATCCCAGCCAATGGAACAAGTTTTGCAATTATAGGGGGTTTGTACATTTAGTTCCATTATTGTCTGTACACGTTTTACTCTACGGGAACTAAAATACCTGCCACTATAATTGATATTTGTGACAGTAAGCTTAACTGTCTTCCTGCAAAACTTTCTGTTATCAGGCAGGAATACAATGATGGTATTCTAACTATCCAGATGCATATACAGAATGAAATACAGTATTATCTGTGTGTTCATTCCTTTTTCAAACACTTGTCATAGTTATAATTGTCACAGTTGAGAATCCTTTGCCTCTGGAGGAAAAGTATCTGCAAGAATACTCAGGTACCAGGCCTGGTGTCACAGTCCTATAATTCCAGCACTCTGGGAGACAGAGAGATAGAATGATCTCCAATTGAAGCCCAGCCTAGGCAACTTAGTGACTTGGCAAAACCATGCCTAGAGGTCAATTTTTTAAAAGGGTTGGGAATGCATTTCAGTGTGAAGGCTTTGGGATTGACTACACAACCACCAAAAAAAGTGTTTTAAGGTGACAGCATACACATGAAGGAGTGTTCCTAAGCATCTGAGCTGGGGAAGAGATGACAATATGCCTCCTATGCAGGGGATCTTCCATGCCCCGCCAACACGACAGCAGTGGACAGAATATAGAGCATGACCGATGACCACTTGTCTGTCATACTCCCATTGACCTATGTGTAGCCCCGTAGGATGTTTCTAAAAGTGCAATGTTGGAGAGGACAAAGGATGGATGGAACTACACTGTGTAGACACATACTCCTCTAAGTAAAGATATGTCCTGCATGTTCTTGCACACATTTGATGTTACGAACACAAAAATGATGTAAGTTTAGCACAATTGGGAGGAAAGAGAAAGAGAAGTATGTGCGGGCCAGGCCAAACAACTAATGATACGTGAGAGATGATAATGTGCCTGGTGTCCTGGTGGCAACTCAAGGTGCTACCTCAAGAAGGAGACCTCATTGTCACTTGCTTTCAATGGCATTTCTGGCTAAAATATCATATGGTTTCTCTGAGAACCCCAAAGTATAAATGAGTTAAAAGCAAAAAAACAGTGATGGTAGATAAGAGGGAGAGTAACTGTGTGGACCGGAAAAAGAGATGGGGGAAGAAGAGGGAAGATGTGGGAAAAGGAAGGGAAGTAAAAATGAACAACATGTAATCTGCATGCACCTCTTCTTCAAGGTTAAATGTAATTTTTTGTGTATTGCAAATACAAATGAATAAAATTAATAATTTTGAAAATGGCACGTATTGTAATATGATACACGTTCACCCTAGCAAAAACAGAAAAACAAATATACCAACAATTCTCCACTTTATTGCTACTGTAATTGCTGACCAGATAAAAGTGACATACGGATACTCAAGGGTAGCACAGGACTCAGTGGCAGCAGTAAATCCAAACTGCAAGCTGCTTCCTGAAAAAAGATGGTGTGCTAGAACAGCTCTTCTACCTCCTCGATGTGAATGAACTCCTCGGAACGATAAGGTGCATTTCTGAGCATCTCTCGCTTCTGATGTTTCCTGTACTTGGCTCTCCGGTTGTTGAACCAAATCTAGAATCGAGTAAAGAG
>PVKB01007339.1:0-37654 GCA_004027205.1 Ctenodactylus gundi | reverse complement strand
AATGGGAAACGGCGGGGGCAGGGCCTTGCGAGTTAGGAAAAAGGTCCCCCCGACCATGCTTGCCGGTCTTTTCTCCACTTGCACGTGGGAAGGACACCCTTTTGCAAAAGGAAATTAAAGCCTCATACCCTGTCGTCCATGCCTCCCAAGTCCATCCTTTGTTTGGACAGGAAGATTGCTATGCGCCGTTTCTAACAGGCTTTAATTTTCTTTTTGCAAAAAAAGGTGACCTTCCCACATGCGAGTGGAGAGAGGCACACGGAAAACATGGTGGATATCGACTTAAATCCCTAGGTTGCAGGTCCCTTCTCCTGCCTTTTCCTGTTGTCAGGATGCACAATCTTCCGGAGAAAATCTAAGGCACTGGCTTAGGGCCAAATTTATCACAATGTCATTACCTTTATCCCTCCTTTCCTTTTCTGCCTTTGTCTGGTCACCTGGTCAGGTAAGGCACAAAAATGTAAAGATCTGCCTCCTTGAACAATGTGCCACTGCTACCGCTGGGTGACACTCACAAGCCTTATATATATATATACACAGAGAAAAGTCAGGGCCCATGCTTAGGGAGAGCTGTTCAGCATATCTTTCAGATGATCTGTATGAGGTCTTTATTAAGGATATAATTGTGTCTCAACCACTAAGTTTAGCAGCCCTCTGATAAAAGACCTCTGACTCCATTATCTTAAGTTTTGAAAACCAATCTTTCCTCCTGGAGCAGCCTACAGGCTCTTCCTCTCTCCTCTTTAAGATTCATGACAGTCTTCCTCCAGAATTTACAGGAGATAAAAGAAGCTTTCCAGGGCTGGAGGAGTGGCTCAACAGTTAAAGCACTTGCCCATCAAGCACTAAGTACCTGAGTTCAATTCCCCAGCACCACGAAGTCGGGAGTGGTGGTGCACACCTGTAATCCTAACACTCGGGAGGCTGAAACAGGAGGATTGCCATGAGTCCAAGGCCAGCCTGGCCTCCACAGTGAGCTCAGGACCAGCCTGGGCTGCAGAGCAAGACCCTGTCTCACAAAAAAAAAAAAAAAAAAAAAAAAAAAAAAAAAAAAAAAAAAAAAAAAAAAAAAAAAAAAAAAAAAAAAAAAAAAAAAAAAAAAAAAAAAAAAAAAAAAAAAAAAAAAAAAAAGCTTTCCTGTTTTCATTAAGTCAGGAGGAATCTCCTAATCTGAGACTGCAAACAGTATCCCCACACCCTTCAGTCAGTGGAAGCTTTTAACCCTTTGTTCTTGGTTCCAAAACAAAGTACCCTTATTTTAAAAAGAAAAGAAAAAACACCATAAAACTCCCTCCTGGAAACTAGCATTACCTTGATTCTAAAACCAGATAGATCTTAACAAAAATAAAGGAAACTATAGGCCAATCCCCTTAATGACTATGGATGCAAAAATCCTTACATAGATACTTGTAAGCAGATGCAACAAATTGTTAAAAAGATCTCACACTCTAACCAGGTTGGCTTCATCCCAGGGATGCAAGGATAGTTCCACAAATGTAAATCAATTACTGTAATATAGCACATAAAAGCTAGAATAAAAATCACATAATTATTTTAACAAATGTAGGGAAGGTCTTTGACAAAATACAAAACCCATTCTTATGAAGAAAAGTCTTGATGAATGTAAGTATGGAAGGATCTTACCTCAAACAGATAAAAGCAATTTATGACAGTCCTACCACCATCATTCTAAATGAGGAAATTGAAAACATTTCCTCTAAAATCAAGAACAAGACAAAGGGTGGCCACTCTTACCACTCCTGTTCAACATAGTACTCAAAACCTTAGCCAGAGCAATGAGTCAAGAGACTGGATGGAATAATAGGAATATGCATAGGAAAGGAAGAAGTCAAACTACCCTTGTTTGCAGATGACATGATCCTTTACATAGAAGACCTCAAAAATTCCACCAGTAAACTCTTAGAATAAGCAAATTCAACCAAGTTGCAAGTCATAAAATCAACAGCATTGAACTCACAGCAATCTTTCTGACTCAGCCTCCTGAGTTCTAGGATTATAGGCGTATGCCACCATGTCCACTTTTTGTGATGCTGGGCAACTGAACTCAGGGCCTAGCATTTGCTAGCACACTAACCATGCTCTGCTATTACCCCACCCTGTTTAACATCTTTAGCCATCAGAGAAAAATGCAAATCAAAATAACACTGATGGGGCTGGGGTCATAGCCCAGCAGCAAAGCACTGCCAAAACCCTGGGTTCTGTTCCCTAGCACCACATTAACCAGGTGTGGTGGTGCATGCCTGTAATCTCAGTACTCAAGAGGCTGAGGCAGGATGATTACTGTGAGTTCAAGGTCATTCCAGGCTACATAGTGAGGTCAGGATAAGCCTGGACTATAAAACGAGACCCTGGGTCCAAAAAAAGTCCTGGATGCAATCCCTGGGACTGTGAATAAATAAATGAAAATTTAACAATAAACAAAAATATTAAAATGGAAATCCACAATTGAGCTGATGCTTGGCATGGACTTGATCCCTCACACTGCGAAAAACAAGCAAAACCAAAATTTTTTTCATGGTAAGCAGATTTGGAGAATTAAATCCAAGGCCTTTACACTGATCTACATGATCTACATCTCTAGCTCTTTTTTATTTTGAGATTGGGTCTGGCTAAGTCACTAAATTGTCCAGTTTGGGCTTGAATTTAGGTGATCTTCCTGCCCCAAGCTTCCAGAGTGGGTTTACAAATGTATTCCCCAGGCTTACATAACCTAAAGTAAGATGCTGTTATCATTAAAAGTACTTTTTTTTTGAGACAGGGTCTCACTCTGCAGCCCAGGCTGGTCCTGGACTCATTATGGAGCCCAGGTTGGCCTCGTACTCACAGCAATCCTCCTATCTCAGCTTCCCAAGTGCTGGAATTACAGGCATGCACCACCATGCCCAGCTTATGTGGTGCTGGGGAATCAAACTTGGGTACTTAGTGCTTGACTTAGCACTTGCTAGGTAAGTACTTTAACCACTGAGCCATTCCTCCAGCCCAATCTTTAAAAAACACTTTTTTTCTGGGTTTTCTGAATGTATATTCTGGATGACTTAATTACATCTGAACTTTTTTTGGTGGGGAAAGAGACAGTACTGGGTATGGAACCCAGGGTCTTCACACTGACCTATATCCCAAGCCCAATTTATTTATTTATTTATTCGAGACAGGGTCTCACTCTGTAGTCTAGGCTGGTCCTGAACTTCCCAAGTGCTGGGATTATAGGTGTGTGCCATCATGCCTAGTTTATGTGGTGCTGGGGAACTGAACCAAGAGCCTTGTGCTATCCCTCAGCCCTTTTTTTCTTTGCATTTTGAGGGACTGTTTCATGAAGTTGACAAGTTGCCTACGTTGGGCTTAAACTTGCAATCCTCCTGCCTCAGATTCACATAGTGCTTGGATTATAGGCCTGAGCTACTGAGTCCAACTAGTGAAGTGTATCAGACTCAAGATTAAATATAACATAATTTGTCACTGAGAGTATAAATTAATAATAGAACCAAATAAGTGAATTGTTGGGAGCTGGGGAGACGAGGGAGGGAATGGAAGGGCAAGAAAGGGGGCAGAGAAGTGAATGTGAATCTGTTACAACATACATGTGCACACAATTGTCAAGTTTAACGCAACCATTATATTCGCCATATACAAACTCATAAACCTAAAACCAACCCCCCCCCCCCACACACACACAACTTAATCTTTAACTGTTGCTGCCTTGACCCAAGTACAAGCTTCTTCAGCCTCTTGGGTAATGTAGTTCAGAGGCAGCTCCTCCTTGAACCCTGGCACAGGGCCTAGAATGTCCATTGAATATAGCCAGTCCTGGTGTCACAGGCCTATAATCCCAGCACTCTGGGACGCTGAGGAAGGAAGATGTCAAGTTCAAGTCCAGCCTGGGTAAATTAACGATTTGGTGAGACCCTGTCTCACAAAAAAGAAGAAAGAAAGAAAGAAAGAAAGAAAGAAAGAAAGAAAAGAAAGGAAGGAAGGAAAAAAGAAAGAAAAAAGTGCTGGGTAAATAGCTCAGTGTAAAGGCCTGCAGTTCAGTCTCCAGTACTAAATAAACAAACACATAAAATTCAAAAAAAAGTGGAATATTTTCCTTCTGTGAAGACTGAACTCTGACATAAGTAGCTGAGTGGAAGCCCACTTATGTCCAGGAGATGGGCGACACAGTCGCTAAGGCTTGGTCCCCACAGCCCCTCGGTCTCTGTGCTGTAGTTTTTAAATATAGCAATGGGGCTTTGCGGTAGATCCTCTACACTACAGCTTTCTGCTGCCCCCTACTGCTAGATGACTCAAAATTCTTCCATGGAAGGACTCAAAGGCTCGGTGGCCAGGGGACTTCAGAAACCCTAGCGTCCTGCGACTGAAGTCATACAAGGGGGTTACGGCTAATTACTGAGGGATTAGTTCATTCCTACTACAGGGACTAAGGACCAGATGACTCAGTAACTCTGGGATCCGTTTTCTATGTGACCATAAAAACCTAGTAACTCACCAATCTTAAATCTCCGCTGGGTCCGAGGGTAGGGGCACAAGATTTAGCTCCAGCAACCGGGGACTTCCTGTAGATACGGTAGCAGTTTAGGACCCTGCACCCACAAGTTCTACTCAGCTCTTCTTCCAGTTTGGCGCCCCAAACACCAGTGCTTTCACATTGATTGGTGAGTTCTCGGAAGCGTAGACCAATCAAAACCCTCTTCGTGTCTCCAGCCCCTCCCAGCTACTCGCTCTGGAAAGCTGGGTGTGGATTCCCCGCACATCGACCCAATGGCGGTGCACGTCGAGCTCCACGGCCGTGGGCGATTGGCTGTAGATTGCTGGCGCTGTCAAAGCCCGATTGGCCGGTGGCCCGGACGGAAGCGGCCCAGGGTCCGGAGTGGCTGGAGTTGGGGCGATGCGGAGCTCCCGTGGCGGCTGGGCTGCCCGACTGGCGCTGTTGGGGTTGTTGCTGGAGCTGTTAGTGACGGATGGTGGCGCCTCCAAGAATGGCGTAGGGCTCGTGACCTGCGGATCGGTGCTGAAGCTGCTTAACACGCAGCATAGGGTGCGCCTGCACTCTCACGACATCAAATACGGATCCGGTGCGTGGAGCCGGCGAGGTGGGGGATCGGCTGGGGGCGCGGTCGAAGTGACCAAAGGGGCCTGTGGAACCTCGGGAATCAGGTGGCTGGAGGTCTAGAGTCACTGGGACTCCATGCGAGGCAGGGACGGGCCCTTGAGGAGGCCGTCTCGACGGGGACAGTTGACTGCAGGTTCTGGTCAGGCTGGTCCAAAGTCAGGAGGTGAGAATGAGAGGCGTTGGGTCCCAGAGTTGGTGTCCCTGGGGAAACTTTTAGGGTCTTCAGAGTTGGGAGCCCCACGATTGACAGAGACCTTGGGGCCGGGCGGGGTGTCATTGATCAGGTAGCGGCCAGCAGTCGGTGACTGGAGTGGAGGCATCGGATGATGCCAACAGCTACTGGCGAATCCGAAGTGGCTCGGAGGGCGGGTGCCCTCGTGGGTTCCCGGTACGCTGCGGGCAGGCTGTGCGACTCACGCACGTCCTCACTGGCAAGAACTTGCACACGCACCGCTTCCTGTCGCCGCTGTCCAACAACCAGGTAAACTCTCTCTCCCCCCACCTCCAGGAGAGGCTCCTGGCCTCTGTGTTAGAGGCTGGGACAGAGCCTCTAAGTGAACTCCACTTCGAGATTTGCTCTCACCATCTTCTATGAGGTGGGAACTTTCAATTCAGAATGATTTCTGAGAGCCCCATGTTGGGGCACAGAGGTGACTGCCAGGGTCCTGCTCCTGTGAGCTCCCTGCCAAGCAGGGTGATAGGTGGAGGAGAGTTGCCTTGTTTAATTCCCGCTCTAGGGGCCAGTGAGACCCAGAGGAAGATCCACACAGCCTTTGGACGAGGAATAAAAAACTGGAGGGAAGGAAGAACCCAGGCTGGGTCTGAAAGGACGAGGAGGAGTCCTCCAGGCCCCAGAAGGGAAAGGGGGAGCCTTCCAGGCTTGTGGAAGAGCTTGTGCCAAGACTCTGGCAAGAGGTCACAACGTGGGGATCCAGGGGAGGATGGAACTGAGGGGACTTTAGGGGAGTTGGTGGGATAAAACGTTGGAGATAGCAACCTTGAACTGTCAGATGAGGGTCTGGACTTTTAGAGGGATTAGGACTGGAAAAGCATGGAGGAGGAGTTCTTGGCTCCATTAGAGCCAGCACTCACTACACAGGCAGATACAACAGGGTGGAATGTGTCTGAAGAGGCTGTCTTGACAGGGAACTCTTGGGAGATCCTGGTGTTCCATTTTTCAGTTGTGTAAGCTGCAGAGAGGTACCAGGAAAGGACCAGAGCCCTAGTGCAGTGGGTACACATATCACTGCCAGGAAAATGGCTCCAAGGGATTCAGTATGCCTTTTGTGGTGACCACTGTCCCCTCACACCCATAGGAGGTGAGTGCGTTTGGGGAAGACGGCGAGGGTGACGATCTGGACCTGTGGACAGTGCGTTGCTCTGGGCGGCACTGGGAACGTGAGGCTGCTGTGCGCTTCCAGCATGTGGGCACTTCTGTGTTCCTGTCAGTCACCGGTGAGCAGTATGGGAGTCCCATCCGTGGGCAGCACGAGGTGCACGGCATGCCCAGCGCCAACACACATAATACTTGGAAAGCCATGGAAGGAATCTTCATTAAGCCTGGTGTGGAGGCCTCTGCAGGTCACGATGAACTCTGAGCGTATGGATGGATGCACAGGGTGGCAGGGAAGGACATCTGCTGGACCACTCTTGGTGGAGACTTTGGGTTTGTAGAGATTCTCAAGTGCCTTTGTGATTAAAGAATGTTGGTCTATGATTGTGTTTGCTGTGAGCCCGAAGTGACCAGGCAGTGCCAAACCATCCCTGGCCCTGTTTATCATCTTTTTCCCAGTGCAAAACCTGTCTCTAACCTGGGTTGGCCTTTGAACCTCACCAAATTTTTTGGTACTCTTCCATGTATGATGTACTCCAGTCCTGTGCAGTCAGCTCTCTCATCTATTATTCTTGTTTTTTTTTTTTAAGACAGGGTCTAGCTCTGTTTGCCCAAGCTGGTCCTGAATTCACTGGTGTAGCCCAAGCTGGCCTTGGACTCAGGACAGTTCACTTGCCTTAGCCTCTGGGGTGCTGGAATTACAGACGTGTGCCACCACGCCCAGCTTTATGAGGTGCTAGGGAATTGAACTCAGGGCCTTGAGCTTGCAAGGCAAGTGCTTTAACCCAACTGCTGTGCCATTCCTCCAGCCCTATTATTTGTTCTCATGACAAGTAACCTCAATTCTTCAGCCCCACGGCATAATGAACTTTTCTGTGGAAGGGACTAGGCCCCAGGACAGGATAAGTAGGAGCCCTACTTCCTGCCAGTCTCACTAGGTTCAGGTTCTCCAGCTCCCTTATTCCTTGTAGTGAGGACTCCACCCTTTTGGCAATTTGAGCAACCTTTTGTTTTTTTGAGTCATGGTGTCATTCTGTAGCCCAGGCTGGCGTCAGACTCATGGCAGTCCTCCTGCCTCAGTCTCTGAGTGCTGGGATTACAGGCATGCGCCACCATGCCCAGCTTATGTGGTGCTGGGGAATCAAACCTAGGGCCTTATGCTTGCTAGGCAAGTGCTTTAACCACTGCTATTCCTCCAGCTTAGTTGGAGCAATCTTGACATTTTTCTTTGGCCAAGGACCATTTGAGGACTCTGGAAATTAGCATCAAGGCTCCTTCACTTTTGGTACAAATGGTACCCAGCCCACCCTCCCCATCTTGCTTAGGCTATGGAATCACATACCCACACCTGGACCTTTCAAGGTCCCAAAGAGAGTAGAGCCTCAAAAAATATCTCAGTGACTACATGCAGAGGTTTAGAAAGCCTCCTGGAAAAGGAGGCACAATTTGGTCTAGTATTGCGCTGTGTGTGTGTGTGTGTGTGAGAGAGAGAGAGAGAGAGAGAGAGAGAGAGAGAGAGAGAGAGAGAGATCAAATTCAGGGCCTTGCTTTAACCTTAACTGCTGTGCCATTCCTCTAGCCCTATTTTTGATTTTTGAGACAGGGTCTCACTAAGTTGTCCAGGTTCAAACTTGTGATCCTCCTGCCTCAGAATCCCAGAGTGCTGGGATTACAAACCTATGCTACCAGGCCCTGCCAGAGTATTTCAATTCAGACTGGAGCAGAAGAAATAGGCCAGCCCTAAACGAGTAAAATAAGAGCTCTGCTGATGTGGTAGCAGCCTCTAGAGGTGATAGTGGGGATGATGGGCTGCCTGCTGGAGCTACATAGGATAGCCTGACTTTAGGGAAGCAGCTGTGGGTAGAGAGTGCTTCTTTCCTGAAAGGACAAAAAAGAGCCCAAAGGCAAGGCTGGAGATGGTAAATGGATAAATGGCTGCAAGAGGCTTAGCGTATTTGTAGAACACCTTACATTTAAGCAATCAGTTATCCTTACTTTTTCTTTTTCTTTTCTTTTTTTTTTTTTTTTTTTTTTTGAGACAAGGTTGCTCTGTAGTCCCTCCTGAACTCACTGTGTAGTCCAGGCTGGCCTTGAACACATAGTAATCCTCCTGCCTTAGACTGCTGGGTTTACAGTTGAACACCACCATGGCCGGCTAATGTAGTGCTGAGGAATTGAACCAAGGGCCTGTGCTTGCTAGGCAAACACTTTAACTGCTGAGCTAGGCCCCCATCCACAGTTGACCTTACTAAAGGATGGGAACATGGGAGAAAAGATCTACCCAGCTGAGTTGTGAGTGGGGTCATGTATAGTCCCTGGGTCCATTACTTGCCTTCTCTCTCTCTGAATCAATCTTCCTGGCTCCTCCATTGTAAAAACCTTGAGTATCATCTGCAAGGTTACATCCCTCTTCTATCACTGACTAGACAGAGAGGATCTGAGTAGAAGTAGATTGTTGGGAGGATTCCTTAAAACTCTGGACAGTGCAGTGGGGCTGTGAGAGAAGGGAAAGCAGCTGTGAAGGGTGCATTATGGAGCAAGTCAGCCTTGTGGGCAGTTGCAGCTCAGTCCTATTAGGGATCTCCTTAAAGTCATCCCACCTGGCTGGGTGTGGCTGCATATGTCAAATCTCAGAACTCCGGAAACTGAGGCAAGAGGACTTCCATGAGTTCAAGGCCAGCTTGGACTACATGGTGAGAACCTGTGTTAAAAATTAAATTATCCCACCAGAAAGGAAAGGAAGCCCACCAAAGCATCTTTCCTTATCCACTAAGGGCTGCTGGCTGGCTGGGGATAGTTACCCAGCAACATTTCTCACTTGCCCAGTACCTCCAGGAAACATGCCTGATGCTGGTAATGAGCATTCTTTCTTTAGAGGTGAGTGCCAAGAGTATGTGAGCAGGGTACTAACAATGTGGATCGCACCTGCCAAATCCAAGGGGGTTGAGAAGGTAGTGAGGTGGCGAATGCTGATTAAGAACAATACCCAGCCAAAGCCGAAGCTGAGAGAGCAAGCATGCAAGGGAAGTCAAAAATGGGGGCTGGGAGGATATGCAGGATATGTTAGAATGCTTGCCGTGAGTTCAAGGCCAGCCTAGGCTACAAAGTGAGATCAGGACCAGCCTGGACTATAGAGTGAGAACCTGACTCAAAAAAACCAAGACTGGGACTGGAGGAATGGCACAGTGTTTAAAGCACTTTCCTCACGAGTGCAAAGCCCTTAGTTCAATTCCCCAGCATGACAGAAAGCCAGGTGTGGTGGTGCACGCCTGTAATCCCAACACTCAGGAGGCCGAGGCAGGAAGATTGCTGTGAATTTGAGGCCAGCCTGGGCTACATAGTTCAGGAGCAGTCTGAGCTACAGAGTGAAACCCTGTCTCTAAAAAAACAAAAACACAGCCACATCAGAACTCCCATTTCTTGAACACTTAATACATGCCAGGCACTGGGTAAATGACTCACGTCCATCTTATTTGCTTGGGGCAAAAACTCTACAAAGCAGACTCAATTATCACCTCAGTTTTGCCTGAGAATAAAACGGGAGATGGCATAGATGCTCAGTTGCGATCCCAAGACACAACTGGAGCTGTGTGAGGGATGAACAATACAAATACGTGCTGCTCACCACTCAAAACAGGCCCTTAAGGAATGTTTAATCCACAAAATAGGTTACAATGATACGTGGACCCAAGCATCCCCTTCCCTCTACCTCCCATAGAGATATGCGGCTCCAAAGGACCTAGGCTGCATAAATGTACACTGGAGGTTCCGGCAAGTCCCATTCAGGCGAGGCGCTGAGGTGGGGCGCAAAGAAGGGCTATCCCTACATTGTATCCGGATGAATCTCTACGTAGAGAACAGAGAGCAATTTACAACACACAATAAGGAGCTACTTGAGACACCGTTAGAAAGCAAGCTTGGCCAGAGGTTCAAATATTTCCCAGAGGTCACTCAACCGCACGGTGCACCCGCCTGCCCACTGGCCTTCGAAGAGAGCTCACGGGTACTGCTAGAAAACTGGCAGGGATTGGAGCTCAGAAAAGGCAGGCAAAGTTCCTGTTGATAAGTTATGAATGGGGAGAAAGTGTTAGTAGAACTCATTGTTAAAACCACGGAGCCCAAGACCCGGGCGGCGCCGGGCCAATTGGAGCCTGGAGGCTATTTTGAAATCGCTAGGGTAGCAGCCAATAGATGTGAGGGAGGCGAATCCCCGCTTATGTGTTGGCCAATGAACGTGGCGCTATGCTAAATAGCCGAGGGCTGTGCCCCTCCGACTGTCAGCGGGTTAAAGATGGAGCCCGCGGCGGAGAGGACGCCACGAGGTGCCGATCGTCCTGGTGGGGACCACGGAGTCGAGCGACAGCCAAGATCTCTTTCCACTAATCTGCATCTTGTCCCCGCGTTGAGTGGAAGGGGTGTCTGTCTTCGTGAGTACCAGGTTTACGGTGGGGTCGTCGGCAGACAGTCTAGCGAGCCGGATGTGTGGAAGAGCTCTGCAAGGACCCCAGATTCCTTTCTGGGCATACAACTCCAGAAGGGCGGGAAACCCCTTATTCTACTCCGTTTTGGGCCGCTGGCGGAAGAATTTGTTAGGACACAATGTAGCGTCCATGCTGGGGGGACAGGGACTAAGGAGCCAGGGAAGGGGTCCTGAGCAGGAAGGGGCCCAAAGCCCTGGGGTGGGGCTGCCCTTACCCGGAGCCGCAGGCAGGCCGAGTCTGTAGGCAGGGCCTTGGGCTGTACTTGCACCACCTTGAGCGCTTTGGAGCAGGCTTCAGACTGCGCCTGAGCGCGGTTTCCACTCCTTTGTGTGCGCCCTCCCTCCCCTGTCCAACCAGTCAGGTTTTGCTCCAGGCTGGAGTCTCCTCCTCCACAGCCTGGAAGATTGGGGAAGGTTTGGGTGCCCGGAGATTTTGAAGACCGAAGCCCCGCTGGGATTCCCTTGTCTGCTCCCGGGTCTGAGAGGCTCTGGTCCCACTCACCTATCCGTGGTTGAGCTTCCCGCCCTTCTTGTACTGAGGGCCATGGGGTCCCCCCTGTTGGCTGCAGGTGCTCTGACGAGATTGCACTACTGTGCTCTGAGAAGCAGTGCAATGATATTGTCAAAGCATCTGGGACTAGCCTTGGGGACACCCCTCATACCACAGTCTCTTCTTTACTCTCCTTCCAGGCAGGTTCCCCTGCCCTCCCTTCTCTTGCTCTTTCCTCCTCTCTCCTCCCCTCCCCTCTTTCCTTCCTCACCCCTCCTGCCCAGTTCCCTACTTCTCCATGGAAACTTGAGATTCCAGTGAGAACTGGGCCCCTGGGGTCAGAGGGCACCCTTCCCCCAGGCCCTGAGTAGGCCTGCATTCCAGGTCTCAGATACCACCACCTACTATGGAAACACTAGCAGGCCTGCCCGACACTCTTTCCCTGTTGCACTACTGTGGCCACTGGAAAGCAGTGCAATGATGAAAGGGCATCGGTCAGGCTCTGCACTGCCCAGTGCTTGTGGGGAGTGGTTTACTGCCTTACTCCACTTCTAGCTGAGAAAGTCAGGTGCCTGGAGGGTTAAGTACTCGGTCTAGTTAGGCAGGACCCTCCATCAGAGGATTGTTCCCCAAGCTGTCCATCCAGCAGAGCCCATTAAATCAGTTTTCTCCTTGAATTAAACACATAAAGTGTAATACATGGTTATTAGTTTAAAATGGTAGGAGTGATCAAGGGCCTGATTAGAGGGTGCTTTTTCATGTAATACAAATTTAAGGTTCAGCCAGGCATGGTGCCACATGCCTGAAATTGCATCACTGAGGCTGAGGCAGGGAGATAGCAAAATCAAGCCCAGTCTGGTCAACTTAGTAACTCTGTGAAAACATCTCTCAAAATAAAAAGTTTTTTTTTTTTTTTTAATAAGGACTGGAGATGTAGCTCAGTGCAAAGGCCCTGAGTTCAATCTTTGGTAGCACAAAAAATAAAGTTTAATTTTGTAAGTTACAGAGAGAGCAGCCAGGGAGCAGGATGGAGACTTGAGTCCAGGTATAGCTGATTCTTCTTGCACCCTTGGTAAGGTGCACAGAACAGACCCTTTCCCACCCCATCTCCCCCCTCCCCCCAAAATTCTGATTAGGCCTTCAGATATACACCATGGATCTCAGAGCTGAGCAAGGATGTGGAGGGGACAGAGTGCACCTTCTCCTTTAATGCTGTGGTGCGTAGTGGGTCAGTTGCTGACTAGGGGAGAAAAGCAGGTTTTGTGAGGGAAGAAGCTTTGCACAGATCTGGATATGTTTAATAGACACCTAGGAACCATATTTGGTGGACATTGAACATGAGTTTGGAGCCAAAGGAAGACTGGAGCCTGAGATGAAGATACTGTAATCCCAGCTCCTCAGGACACTGCAACATGAAGGTTGTATTTGGAGACCAGCTAGGGCATCTTAGCTACACCGCATCTCCAAATGAAAAAAACAGGGCTGGGATGTAGCTCCGTGGAGCCCTTGCATCGCAGTTCGACGCCCGGTGTCCAATCCCCACCATTGCAAAAGAGTAATGATTTGGATTTGTTAGGTCAGTTTTGGTTCTAAATGGGGGAAACTGTCCAAGATGGTAAGGTGAGGATAAGACCTTCAGAAATGGATCTGTGGGCCAAGAGAAAAAGTACATAGAAATGCGAGCAAAGAACCAGGCAACAGCGATAATACAGCGAAAAAGCAGCAGAACCGATAGATCCTGCGGGAGAGTGAGGCCAGGAAAAAAGGTGAAGAGCTAGTCCTCATGGGCGTTGCCTCTGAAGGCGAAGCCGGACTAATCCCGGGAAAGCTACGACTGGTGAAGTCCGGGCGCCACTTTTCCTAGCGGGATAGGGAGGGGCATGAGGACTAGCAAGTGGTGTGGGCTTTCTAAAGAAAACAGTTTTCGGGCGATGACCGTTTCCTCTGTGCAGCCTGCGAAGATTAAAGGTCTGATGGGGCCGCAACCGGTACACTGGTTTTCGCCTGCGCCAAGACATGGGCGCATGCGCAGAGGGGCAGCCATTGTCACGCGTTGTCTCGGCGCGCTGTGATTGGTGCCGCCCTTGGCTGGGAGGCGGGGCGGCGGCTGTGGATTTGCGAGAGGGGTGTGCGTCCAGAGGCCTCTGGGGACAGTGGGTGCCTCCCGCCGCTGCTGCCGGGACAAGGTCGCAGATTCCTTCGGGGATTCCCACGCTGGCCTCGGGGTAGATCCTTTCCTTTGGGCGGGTGGGTGTTGCCCAGCTCAGATGGCCGCTCCGCCCCCAGGCAGCCCGGGAGGACCGCTCGCGGCGCCTCTCCGATGGAGGTCCTGGACGAGTTCGACAGCGAGTTCCCCCAGAACGTGACCTTCTGCCAGCGCATCTCGGCGGAAGACTTCGAAAGGCAGGCGGCGACTTACACTGAGCATGAGCTGCGCCGCCTCTTCCGCGCCCTCGACCGCAACCCGGTGCTGGCCGAGAGAGTCCTGCGCAGGGGCAAGCAAGCCGAGCGCGAGCAGCACGGGCTCCTGTCCTTCTTCTGGGTGCGGGCCCGGGAGGGGGAGCCTGGGAAGGGGCTTTGTGGGCGGGTCTGGCTCCCGCCCTCGGGCTTTCTGTGTGTTTTGACAGGGTCTGGCTTTGTGGTCCTGGCACTTCCTGAACTTACTGTGTAGCCTAGGTTGGCCTAGCACTCACTGCAGTTCTGCCTCAGCCCCCTGGGTGCTGGCATTAGAGGCGTGTACTGCCATGCCCAGCTATGATGTGATGTAGGGGGATTGAACCATGGGCCTCTCCCTCCCTGGGTGAGTACTCCAGCCGCAGAGCTAGGCCTCCAGCCCCACACCCTTGGGCATTGTTAGGGCTGTAAGTAGGGTCTTCCAGAAAGAATGCTCAAGGCTGCCCAGCTTGGGGAGTGAAGTGAGCAAGTTACTTTCCACCTCGTGCTTCCCTCCGCTCTGCCTCTTCCGCTGGTTCTGCAGGTGAAGTTCATTAGCGCTGTGCAGGGGGACCTCAACCAATGCAACAGAATGGATGCCCTGGAGATGCGGCAGCGCCTGGAGCGGCTGAAGAGGAGCATCCACCGTGTGCACTTGTACTCCCGGGGTGAGGCATCTGAGTCCTAGGCTGCACCGCAGGCGACCTCAGCTGTGCCAGTGGCTGAGTGCCCACTCTCTTGCTTGTGTTTACCTCCTTGACCTAGGTTTTAGCCTGTGGTAGACTGGGTCCGAGGAGGAAGAGAGGACCAGGTTCTAGCTGAATTAGCTAGTTAAGAGATTGACTGTTTCTTCCTGGCTCAGCAGGCGAGGTCACGTTTTGGAGCCTGGGAGCCATCATTACTTAACTTTGCAGGGTGTTTTGGAATGGTAGGTGAAGCAATGCCTGGCCGTAGTAACTGAGCAAACCTGGCACAGGCTCAACTTGTCTGTGACCTGTGTTTGGCACTTGGTGAAGTTTTTATTGTGAAAACATACAAAACTAGACTACAGTGAACTCAAGTGTTTGTCACCATCTTTAGCTCCTGTCCCCATCGTGTCATGCTGGCTTTAGTCTCTTTGCCTCCTTGACTTTTCCTGCAGGATTTTAAGAGAAATTTCAGATAATGTTACTGTACCTCTGCCTGTTTGAAAATGCATCTCAATTTTATTTGTTTAATTAATGTCTTTTTCTTTTAAGATAGAGTCTTGCTATTAGTGCTAGGTAATAATAGTTATTTTTTTTGTGTGTGTGTTACTAGGGATTGAACCCAAGGTCTTCACCCTGAGCTACATTCATTCCAACCTGTTCAGCCTCTTTTGTGTTTTTATTTTGAGACAGGATCTCACTATAGGCTGGGCTTGAATTTGCAGTCCTGCCTCAGGCTCCAAGTGTGCTGGCATTGCAGGCATGTTGCCCAGCTTACACATGCACCATTCTCATGGACTGTGTGAAGAACATGTTAATGCCTACCTGGCTGATGGTCTTTAACTTTGAACAGTAGACAAAGGCAGACTCATTGAATACATAGAAAGACTTAAAGAGAAGATGGCAGCTGACCCAGAGCTCTTCCCCTCCCAAGATAACCCTCCTTGAGCTCACCACTGCAAGACCTCCTCAATGGGGATTTCCTGGTGGAGAATGTGCCCTTCTTCATATCTGTATGGCCTTGGTGCCAGGCGGCTCTCACCTCGTAGGGGCCTGGATATCCCCAAGAGCCTAGTTACCTTTTGCTGCTGTTGGCTGACTCAGCTTTCACAATGCTTGGGAGGGCAGTGAACCAATTCTGTATCACTTCCCTTGCAATTCTGTTCTTAAAGTCAGACAGTCTAGCATGGATCCTGCTGGTGCCTATATAGATGGAGGCTCTGGTTTCACCTGTAAGATAGAGACAAAAGGACCTTTTATCTGTGGGGTTGTGGGTGGTAAGATGGTGCATGTCGGTGCCTGTCAGCAGTGGCCTGAGGTATTGTTCCAAATGCTTTTTGAATCACGGGACTCCTTTACTAGAGGAGGAATGGTATGAAGACCCATACCATTGTGTTTGGCTCCTACTTTACTCTGCTCTGGATATGGGGCCACACTCTGGCACTTTTTGTCATAGATGCTAAGAAGAGGAGAAAGAAGCCCAAACTGAAGAAACCAGAACTTATCCTTTTACAGGACAGATCGACCTCTCCATGCCTACCAGCAACCAAGCTACCACCTCCACCGCTGCCACCACCTGTTACCACCACAACCACAGGAGTGGGCCCATCATCCCCTGTATACTCTATGCCCAGGGTCTTTGGCCCCTTTCCTCCACCTCCTAGCACATCGGTCAGTGGGAACGTTCCTCACTCCAGGCAGTCTTGGGAGGGCAGCTTCTTCCCCTGCTCAGAACAAGCCCATTGCTGTGCTGGTCTCAAAGCTATTGCTCTCACATCACTACAGAACCCACTTTGCAGATAAGGTCTTATGGGGAAGAGCAGTGGATGAAGCAGTAAAAGAGTGTAACTTGGTTGGAGTGTCAGGGTGAAGGCTGAAGGTACAAGGCTCTATTTTCTTGCTCTTGGATAAAGAAGGCAGCCACAGTTTCACTGGACATGATCCTGGCTCTCCCAAAATAGAAAACCAGGGGCCTATGCTGTGTGTCTTTATCTAGAGTGCATGTGTGTGTCTGTGTCTGTGGTACTGAGGATTGCCCCCAGGGCCTTCACACTTAGCTACAGCCCAAGCCCATTTTGATTTTTGAGACAGGATCTTAACAGGCTTAAATTTCAAAAGTGCTGGGATTACTGGCCGGCACAACCAGGCCCAGCTCTCCCATGTCTTTGGTTCTACTCCTGCCTCTCCATGATGCCACCTGCCTGCTATTCTTGAATCTCCAGGTTCCTGTTTATCCTCCGTATCTCACTCCTCTTCCTCTTTCAGATAGTTCTACCAAGCTGGGCTAGGGCCTCCTTAGCCAGCTCCCAGCCCCCATTCTAACCTTTCAAGTCCCAAGCTCAGGGCTGGGAGAATAGTACAATGGTTAGAGTGCTTGCCTAGCAAATGCAAGGCCCTGAGTTTGATTCCCCAGCACAACATAAGCCAAGCGTGGTGGTATGCACCTGTAATCCCAACACTTGAAAGGCTGAGGCTGTGAGTTGAAGACCAACCTGTAGTATAGAGCAAGATCTTGTTTCAGACAAATCCCAAGCCCAAGGTGGGCATTGATGAATCTGCTGAATGGATGAATGTCACATAATTGTCCTGGTTCTTTTTTTTTTTTTTTTTTTTGAGACAGGGTCTCACTGTGTAGCCCAGGCTAGTCCTGGACTCACAGAAATAATCCTCCTATCTCAGCCTCCCGAGTGTGCCACCACACCCAGCTTAATGTACTGGTGAATCAAACTTGGATACTTAGTACTCAGCACTTGCTAGGCAAGTGCTTTAACTGCTGAGCTATACCTCCAGCCCCAATTGTCCAGGTACTTGAGGAAGGATTCTTTTTCTGGATGGCGAGGTCACTACACATTGCTTTTTACAGATGGAGAAGTTGGACATCTCAAGGTCTGAAGCAGAATTAAACTTCCGTGGTCTGTCATCACATCCAAAGAGGTGAAAGGAACTTACTCTGGGTTTGAGGGAAATAAAACTGGGGGAGGACCAGGAGCCAGACTTAGTTGGTGTTTTGTCCTCACCCCCATCTACTTAGATATTGTCCTTGTTTCCCAGGGAAGGAGTCTGGGCTGTGTGTTGGAGTTCCTGGCCTATAAGGTCCCAGGTCAAAGACCTGTCTGCTGAGACTGGAAAGGCTCAGGGCCAACATCCCATTTATGCCCTGTCTTGCAGCCACATACTTGATCTGACCCCCTTGGTCCTTAACCCCGGAGGTTTCCGTTTCTCGTACTTGTCTGGAAGGAGTGTGCACGAGCTCCATTGCCCTGACTTCTCATGGTAAGCAAGCCTCTGCACCTTCCTGGGTGGGGTCCCTGGCCTCTGGCACCTATCCTGGTAGTGTATGCAAGGGTTGGAGAAAGTATTTTGATGTCTTTCACGTCCAGGAGTGACACTAAGTGTAATCGGGGTGCTGGAAAAGCCATGCCTCCTTGTTTGTTTGTTTGTTTGTTTATTTTGAGACAATCTCACTTTGTGGTTTGGGCCGGTCGTAAAACCACTATGTAGCTCAGACTGGCTCAAACGTCTAGGCTACATATTGAGTTCAGGACCAGCCTAGACTGCAGAGCAATACCTTGTCTCGCTCTCAAAAAAATTAAGTTGTTCCAGGATATGGAAGTGCCAGAGTAGTTCTAGATGACAACGATTATTTCTTACTTATAGATGGTGACATTCTTTGAAAGTACATAGACTGAAGTGCATCCCTGTTGAAATATCATCACATGATTCTGACCTTTCCACTGATGTTCTGAAATCTTTCATCATGTAAATAATGTCCATGTCTCTGTAATAAATTGATGATAGCTAAACTTAAAAAAAACGTGAGGGCTGGGCATTATCTCAGCTGCTAAAGCACTTGCCAGATTCGATTTCCTGCACCACAAAAACCAAGTGTGGTGCACACCTATAACCCCAGCACTAGGGAGGCCGAGGCAGGAGGATTGCTGTGAGAGTTAAGGCCAGCCTGGACTGCACAGTGAGGGGCAGTACCAGCCTGGAATAAATAATAAGACCCTGTCTCATAAAATAAAAAGGTGAAAAGATAATCCACAGTGAAAAAAAAATGTTTGCATCTTAACAATGAAAATGCAGTCCCATATAGGAATGGGCACAGGATTTGAATAGACACTTCTCCAAAGAAAATATACAAGTGCCAGTAACCAGAAAAAGATGCTCAATATCATGAGTTGTTGGAAAAATGTAAATCAAAACTACAGTGAGATAACGTCACATAAACTAGGATGTCTGTCAAAAAAGAATGGAAGTGAGGTCTTATGGTGCAGGATTATAATCTCATCACCCTGGGAGGCTGTGATAGGAGAATTGCAAGTTCAAGTCCTGGCTGTGTAGCAACTCAGTGACTCAGTGAGACTCTGTCAGAAATAAAAAATAGGGCTGGAGGAATAGCACATCGGTAAAAGCACTTGCCTAGCAAGTAGAAGACCTTCAGTTCAATTCTCCAGCTTTATATAACCTAGGACCAGCCTGAACTACAGAGTGAGACCCTGCCTCAAAAAAAAAATTCAAAAATAGATTTGGGCTGGGGATGTAGCTCATTGTGAAGGTCCTGGGCTCCATCCCTAGTACCAAAGGAGGAAGAAAAGACAATGGCATGTGTTGGTGAGGATGTTGAAAAATTCAAAACCTGTGTGGCTTTTGGCAGTGGATAACAGTGCAGCCACTGAAAATCAGTTTGTCAGTTCTCCAAAATGTTAATCCCAGTTTCCATATGACCCAGCAGTTCCACTCAGGTACGTGGCACATGAGTGTCCACACACCTCTATTTGTAATATCCAAAAGGATAAACATTCCAGGTGTAATCAAGATGAATAAATTTTTGTATCCAGACAATGGAATATTACCAGCCATAAAAAGGAATTAGGGGATTGGAGGAATGTTGTTAATGCAGTTAAGGTGCTTGCTGCTTAAGGCCCTGGGTTCGATTCCTCAGCACCACATACGGTGGGCCTGCTGGTGCACGCCTGTAATCCCACTCAAGAGGCTGAGGCAAGAGAATTGCCCTGAGTCCCAGACCAACCTGGGCTACCTACTGAGTTCAGGATGGGACTGGGCTGCAGAGTGAAATCCAGTCTCAGAAAAAAGAAAAAGGAATTAGTTATCAAGACATGCTACAGGGACTGGAGGAACGGCTCAGCGGTTAAAGCACTTGGCAAGTGCTAAGTCAAGTGCTAAATACCCTTTTTCAATTCTCCAGCACCACATAAAACTGGGCGTGGTGGTGCATGCCTGTAATCCCAGCACTCGGGAGGCTGAGGCAGGAGGATTGCCCTGAGTCCAAGGCGAGCCTGGGCTCCATAGTGAGTTCAGGAACAGCCTGGACTACAGAGTGAGACCCGGTCTCAAAAAAAAAAAAAAAAAGACATGCTACAATACATGGACAAATTTTGAAAACTAAGTGAAGTAAGCCAGATATACAAGGACAAATACTCAAAGGTTCCAGTAATGCAGGTAGAATAGGCAAATTCATAGACTTAGTGGTGATGGTGGGGGAATTATTGCCTAATGAATGTAGGATTTTTATTATGGGTGATGAAAATATTCTAGAAATAGTGGTGAGCTGGAGGAATGGCACAGTGGTTAAAGTATCTACCTAGCAAGTCCAAGGCCCTGAGTTTGATCCCCCAGCTCCACATTGTTGGGCATGGTGGCGCACACCTTTAATCCTAGTACTCAGTAGGCTAAGGCAGGAGGATTGCTGTGAGTTCATGGTTCAGGACCAACTTGGACTATAGATTAAGATCCTGTCTCAAAAAAAAAAAAATGTGATGGTCATACAGCATCTTTGGCACAACTAACATCTCTTGACTATATACTTACGAGGCCTGAAGCCATCCAGCCCCATAATATGACATGTGCTTAGCATGCACGAAACTGGGTTTGATATCTGGTAATACTAAAGAATTAAAATGGTAAGTTGTATTTTTTACTTCAAAAAAAGAGTAAAAACCAGCGAAGAGGCTGAAGCAGGAAGATTGCTATGAGTTTGGTCAGCCTGAACTATATAGTTCAGGATCAGCCTGGTCTACAAAGCAAGACTCTCAAAAAAATACATAAAAAATTTTAAAATATATAAAAAGGACTGGGGGGTGTTCAGTGTGGAGGCCGTGGGCTTGATCCCCAGTACCACACACAAGGAATATATTAAACATAGAATTAGGATCTAGCAGTTCTACTCTTAGGGCATAGCTCAGTGGTCAAGGCACTTGCCTCAGGGTTTGATTTCCCAGCACTACAGAAACTGGGTGTGGTGGCACACCCTCTAAGTAATCTCAGCACTTGGGAAGCTGAGGCAGGAAGATTGATGTTAGTTTGAGGCCAGCCTGAACTATACAGTGAGCTCAGGACCAGACTGGGCTGGAGTGAGACCCTAGCTCAAAAATGAGACAGTCTCTGTCACTAAGTTGTAGAGTGGATTTGAACTTGTGATCCTCCTGCCTCACCGTCCTAGAGTGCTGGAATTACAGGCCACTGGGGCTGCTTCCCTCATTCCTCTCAGCAGTGGCAGAAGGATGTCCTGCATGGCTGTACCATGCTTCCTTTAGCTACTCTCTCATGGCCATTTAGATTGGATTCAGTTTTTGTTTTTAACAGTCTTTTTTTTCCTAGTTTGATGTGTATAACATATCCTAAAATACATTTTATTTTCCCCCATTTTATTGATATGTATACGTGCAAAATTTAAGGTTTACAATGGAGTTGAGCCTTTTATACACATATGTATCTTGTCAAGGTGACAAGGTCTTTCCCACTTGTTTTTAACAGTCTTGAGTGTACTCCATAGAAGTCCGAGCTATCTTGTCATTAGGATTTTTGTCTTCTGTACCTCTGGTGGCCCTGAGTGCCTGTGTCCCTCTCATAGGCATGCTGGGTGTTCCCCATGCAGGACCTCAGCTCCTAGTGGCTCTCCCAGTTCTGACGCGGCTCCACTCCCTGCTGAGAAGGCATCAATCTTCTCTCCGCCTGTGCTACTCAAGTTTCAGCCTTTGCCTACACCCAGGCATGACTTAGAGAATGATTCTGGCAGCTCAGAGTCCACGTCCCACAAGAGGAACCTGTAACTTCTTCCCTGCAGACCATGGCTGGAGGAATGAATAAAGTTCTCATGGAGGTGCCTTCTTTGTGGGCTTCCAATCAGTTTGCAATCCCACAGGACCTTTCTGGCCAGGAGAGGTGGTAAGGAAGGTAGTGTGAGCCTGTGACCCCAGGCCTGAGCCTGTGTGCAAAAAGTGGCTGGTCAGCACCTTAGGAGTTCCTGGGCTTGCCCTCTCACATGGCAGTCCAGTCATGTGCACCTTGAAGGAGAAATGGCAAGAGTGCTTTCCTTCTCTCAGTGACTGTAGCCTTTTTGGGTCTTTCTTGATCAGACTGAGTTGCAAGTGTTCTGTGTTTTTCTAACTTTTTATCTAGTGATCTGGGCTGGGGGCTAATTCCATGGCTAAAAAACTTGCCTAGCAAGCACAAGACACTGGGGGTTTGATTCCTCATCACCATATAAGCTGGGCATGATGGTGCACGTGCCTGTATTGCCAGCACTCACGAGGCTGATGCATGAAGACTACTGTGGGTTTGAAGACAGCCTGGACTGCAGAGCAAGACTGTGTCTCACAACAAAAGTAGATACAGTGACTTGGCCAGGCCAAGTGGCACAGGCCTGTAATCCTAGGACTTTGGGAGGCTGAGGAGGGAGATCACAAGGTCAGCACAGCCTATGCAACTTAGAAACTTAAGACCCTCTAAACCATGAAAGGGGTTGAGGATGTAGATCACAGAGCAAAGGTCCTATGGTTAGTACCCAATACTGCACACACACACAAAAAGATAGCTGTTTTTTATTTTTTCTGGAAAAAAATGAGCTGCCCGTCATTTTCTGACTTGGTCCTCCCTAACAAATATCAAAGATAGGGCACAGTGGTTAAAGCTGCTTGCCTAGCATGCACAAGGCCCTGGGTTGATTCCCCTGCATCACATCAACTGGGCGTGGTGGTGCATACCTGTAATCCCAGCATTTAGGAGGCAGAGGCAGGATTGCCGTGAGTTTGAGGTCAGCCTGGGATACATAACTCAGAACCAGCCTGGACTACAACATGAGACCCTGCCTCAAAAAAAAAAAAAAAAAAATCAAAGGTAAGTGGCTCTCACTGTCACCTTTCATGTGGCCTTAGAACCTGTCATGCACATGAAATGTGTATTCTTACTAAATGCTTGATGTTTGCTGGACATTGGTGGATCTTTATGAAGTCTTCGTACAGGCTTTGCATCTTCCTCGGGCCTGGAGGCAAGAGACCAAGCAGTCAGGAGCTCTGTTTGCAAGCAGCTTCCATCCTACCCTCCTGTGTGTGTGGAAATCAGTACATAGGATTACAAATGGTGACACTCTACTTCTGTATGGTATTGGTGGTCAGGGAAGGTCTCTGTGAGGAGGCGACATTTTTGTTGAATCCAAGATAAGGAGTTGGACACCAGCTTGAGTTACATAGTATGACCTTGTCTCAAAAGGCCAAAAATAAGGGGCTGGAGGAATTACACAGTGGTTAGAGTGCTTGCTTAGCAAGCGCAAGGTCCTGAGCTCAATTTCCTAGCGCCACGTAAAATGGGCACGGTGGTGTGTGCCTGTGATCCAAGCATGCAGGAGGATGTTGTGAATTTGAGGCCAGCCTGGACTACACTCAACTCAGGACCAGTCTTGACTATGGAGTGATATCCTGCCTCAAAAATAAAATACAAACTGCAAAGGGACCTAGATAAAAAGTCAACCATGAGATGAGAAAGCGTAGGGCTGACTGTGGGTGTTGGTACTATTTAACAGAATGGAGACAGAGCAGGGAAAGAGGGAGAGGGAGAGAGAATGAGACCAGCTATATTAAATATGCCCAAGCCAGGTGTGGTGGTACCAGCCTGTAATCCCAGCACTCGGGAGGCTGAGACAGAAGGATTTCTCTGAGTTTAAGGTAGGCCTTGGCTACATAGTAAGACCAGCAGGGCTAGAGAGCAAGACTCTCACAAAAAAGAATGCCCTTGCCCAAATGGAGGTGAACTATTTAGATCTTGGGCTATTTACCACTGAGTCATGGGATGAAAATGGTGTTTAAAGCCATGAACCTAATCAGCATGGTGGCATATAAGGCCAGTACCCTAGGAGGCTGAGGCAGGAAGATCACAAACTTGAAACAAGTCTGGGCAACTTAGTGATTTAGTGAGACCCTGTCTCAAAATGAAAAAGGGCTTGGGAGGCTGGAGAAATGGCACAGTGGTTAAAGCGCTTGCCTTACAAGGGTTTTGTTTTGTTTTGTTTTGAGGCAGGATTTTGCTCTGTAGCCCAGGCTGGTCCTGAACTCACTGTGTACACCAGACTGGCCTTGGACTCAGGGATTTCTCCTGCCTCAGCCTCCCAAGTGCTGGGATTACAGGTGTGTGCCACCACGACCAGTTTATATGGTGCTGGGGAATCAAATCCAGGGCATGCTTTAACCACTGTGCCATTCCTCCAGTCCCATTGCCTTGCAAGTATAAGGCCCTGAGTTCAATTTCCCAGCACCACGTAAGTCAGATGTGGTGGCACTTACACGTGATTCCAGCACTCAGGAGCCTGAGGCAGAAGGTTTGCTGTGAGTTTGAGGGCAGCCTGGGCTACATAGTGAGTTCAGGACCAGGCTGGGCTACAGAGCAAGACTCTGTCTCAAAAAAAAAAAAAATTTTTTTTTTGTGGTGGTGGTGGGGCGGAGGATGCAACCCACATTCATTTCCAGCCCTATTGCTGACCAGCAGTTTTACTCTCCTTTCTTTGTAAATTTGTAAATTTCCCAATAATGCGTTCTCCTCCCAACTTGCCTCCCCTACCAAAAACAAACAAAAAATGAAAAAAAGAAAACGGAAACAGAAGAAACTACAGACAAAACAGGCCAAATGAGCTAACCAAGAAAAGAGATTTACCTGCTTAGGGCTTGGAACGTAGCTAAGTGGTTAATGAGCTTGCCTAGTGAACATAAGACCTGGGTTTGATTCTCTAGCACCACATAAATTTGGCAGGGGCTAGAGGACTAGCTCAGAGGTTAAAATGCTTGCCTAGCAGGTGCTAAGTACCTGAGTTTGATTCCCGAGCATCACATAAACTGGGCATGGTGGCGCACGCCTGTAATCCAGCACTTGGGAAACTGAGGCAGGAGAGCTGTGGTGAACCCAAGGCCAGCCTGGGCTACAGAGCGAGACACTGTCTCAGAAAAACAAGATGAGTATGTAGTGTATCTGATATGAAGTGTGAATTGGTGTGTCTTAAATAACAGTTTATCAATGTTTCAGGGTAACAGTACTACATACCCTCTTGAGGAAAATTTGCTTCCAAATTCAGTATCACTGGAAAAACTGAAAATAATTAATACATTTTATTTATTTGAGACTGGGGTCTCACTCTGTAGCCCAGGCTGGTCCTGAACTCACTGTGGAGCCCAGGCTGACCTTGCATTCATAGCAATCCTCCTGCCTCAGCCTCCCGAGTGCTGGGATTACAGGCATGCACCCCCATGCCTGGTTTATGTGGTGCTGGGGAATTGAACTCGGGTACTTAGCACTTGATTTAGCACTTGCTAGGCAAGCACTTTAACCACTGATCCATTCCTCCAGCCCCAGTATATTAAAATTTTTTTTTTCATTGCATCATGCATGGTATGGAAGAATAGTACCGTGGTTAGAGCAGTTGAGTGCAAGGCCCTGATTTGTATTCCCCAGTCCCATTTAAACTGGGTGTGGTGGTACAGGTTGGGAGACTGAGGCAGGATTGCCCTGAGTCTGAGGCTAGCCTAGGCTACATAGTTCAGGATCAGCCTGGACTAGAGGGCGAGACCCTGTCTGAATTTTTTTTTTTTTTTTTGAGTGAGTGTAGTAAGATTGTGTACAAAAAAAAATTGTGTACAAAGTGAAATGGCTGTGCTGGTCCTTGACACAACTCAAATATGAAAGAAAAGAAAAAAGCCCTGTGAGTTTGTGTTAGTATGCACGAAGCCCTGGGCACAATCACAGCACCTCTACCCCCCTCCCCGCCAAGACAACAATGGCTTGTGCCTGGGCCAGGAGAGGGCGTGCAAATGTACAGGTCTGTAGAAGAGATGGGAGGGCCAGGGGCTGAGGCATACCCGTGATTGCCTAGCTTGCCCGAGGTGCTGGGTTTGATTCCATATAAAAATTTGTTGAGCATGCTCGTGCATGCCTGTAATCTCAGCATTTGGAAACCCGAGGCAGGAGGATTTACGTGCCTCTGCTACCCGGTGAGTTCATAAGCAGTCTGGACTACAAAGCAAGACACAGCTTCAAATAATAAACAAACAAACAAACAAATAAATGGGGTGTGTTTGAGGATTAGATCATTGGTTAGAGCCCTTGCCTAGTAAATGCAAGGTCCGGAGTTTAATTTCCAAGCACCAAAATAAAACTGGACGTGGAGGCGCTGGACGTGGAGGCGCACGCCTGTAATCCCAGCTCTCTGGAGGCTGAGGCCCGAAGATTGCCGTGAGTCCGAGGCCAGCCTGGGCTACATAATCTGGATTTTGAGCCCGAAGAGTATAGGAAATGCAACTAGATAGCAAATGGAGTTAGACAAGGTTTTATACGAATCTGGCTAGGATGTGGGGTTGGAGTTGGGGTTAGGGTCCATCATAACTTTAAGAATTTAAGGCCAACGATATGCACGCGCACGTATAAGCCGCATACACGCACGCAGGCACGCACAGAGCTGTACCCATGGCTCAAACTAGACTTAAGAGTTGCATGCGCTCACGAGCGATTTGACGCTAGGGAACCACATTTCCCGGCATGCAGAGTGCCCGCTTCCGAAATGGGCGGGTCTACATGGCCCGGAAGTAGTTGCTCTTCCGCAAAGGTCCGGGTGTTGTCATTGTTGTCTGTTGCTTTTTCGTGTTTGGTCCGTCTACTTGCCTCTGAGGGTACTGCCATGGGGAAACGACAGCACCAGAAGGACAAGATGTAAGTTGAGCAACAGCCAGGGATCTCAACCCGCGCTGCCTCAGGCCCCCGCCTTTTCTTTACTTCTACTGATTCTCTTCTTTCTCAGGTGGACATACCAGAGCCCGTGGTAAATGTCGCTTCCTCCTCCTAGCCCCGCCCCCGCCCCAGGCAGCATTTTAACTTTTGTAGCTCTTGGGAACCTTGCCGTGAAGGACCTGGGTGCAGTCCCTAATGCGGCGAGGGTGGGAGGGAAGCATGTGATTCTGTGGCTCTCCGCCCTCGGGAAGCTGGTCGTTGGCACTTGGGAACCACACGCTCTGTTTTCCTTCTACTTCAGTGGCCTTTTCTCAGTGCCTTTTGATTGGCTTTACCCCGCTTCTCCTGGACGCATAGTTTTTCTTTCCATTTATGTTCTCTGTCGGTGATCTTAGTCTTCTGTCTTTATTTTTAATTTTTTATTTATTTATTTTTGAGACAGGGTCTTGCTCTGTAGCCCACGCTGGTCCTGAACTCACCGTGAAGCCCAGGCTGGCCTTGAGTGAATGGCAGTCCTACTGCCTCAGCCTCCTCAGTGCTGGGATTATAGACATGCGCCACCACACCCAGTTTATGTGGTGCTGGGGAATCGAACTCAGGGCTGAGCGCTTGCTGGGCAAGTGTTTTAACCACTGTGCCATTCCTCTAGCCCCTTTTCTTCAGTCTTGAGCTGTGTCCTCAACAGTCCTGGTTGGAGGACTGATGAATATCTCCAAGCTAACGTTCCCCTTACGGAATACTGTCTTTGGTTGTGGTGGGGCAGGCCTGTGGTTCCAGCTCTCTTGGAGGCTGAGGCACAAGGATTGGCAGTTTGAGCTTAGTTTGTTCAGTTTAGCATCTTAGTGAGACCTTGTCTCAAAATAAAACAGGGATGCACCAAAATCAAATCAAAGTGGATCAAAGACCTAGGTATTAAAACTGAAAACTGAACCTTCTAGAAGACAAATTAGGCAAATATCTAAAAGACTTAGGTGTAGGCAAAGATTTTCTTAATAAGACACCAAAAGCAAAAGAAATTGCCACTACTATTAACAAATGTGATTGTGTCAAATTACAAAGTTTCTGCACAGCAAAGCAAATTATCAGCAATGTAAAAAGAGAACCCACAGACTGGGAAAAAAATATTCACCACCAACACCTCAGTTAGGAAGCTCACAACCAGAATATACAGGGAACTGAGGAAAAGTAAGCCCTTCAAAATCAAGGACCCTATTGAACAATGGGCAAAAGAAATGAAGAGGCCATTCACTCAGGAAGATGTTCAAGTGGCCAATAAATAAATGAAAAGATGTTCAACATCCTTAGCCATAGAGAAATGCAAATCAAAACATCGCTAAGATACCATCTAACTGCAGAGGGATTGGCCTATATCAACAACTCAAACAGCAATCCATGCTGGAGAGGCTGTGGGGAGAAAGGAACCCTCCTGCACTGTTGGTGGGAATGAAAACTAGTACAACCACTATGGGAAGCAGTATGGAAGTCTCTCAAAAGACTGAAAATAAATATCCCCTTTGATCCAGTGATACCTCTTCTGGGAATACTCCTAAAAGAATTAAAAACAACACACACACACACACACACACACACACACACACACACACACACACACATATATATATCCACACACACACACACACACACACACACACACACACATATTCATAGCAACACAATTTACAATAGCTAAAATGTGGAAGATACCAAAGTACTCATCAATAGACCAATGGGTACATAAATTGTGATATTTATATACAATGGAATACTATTCATCTATAAAGACAGGTAGGTTGGAGGCTTTTGCAGGCAAATGAAGTCAGCTTGAGAGCATCATGCTTAGTGAGATGAGTCAGAAACAGAAAGTGAAATATCGATTATTTCACAAAACTTAATGTGGGAAATAATGGGACCTTGGGGAGTGGGTGGGGGGAGGGTCGAAAGGAGAGAGGGGAAGGATCTGTAACTTTGCCATGATATATACGTACACAAAATGCTCAAGATCAATGTAAGCTTTAAATTTTGCACTTATATATATATATCAATATAATGGGGGGAAAAAAGGTTAGGGATGTAGTGCAATGTGAAGGCCCTAGGTCCAGTCGCCTTTACTGCCAACTGCCCCCCCCCCCGCCCCCCAAACCCCAGCAAACATACAACACCAAAATTCAAATGGAACTCTTCTTCTTTCTCTTGAGACATGGTCTTGCTCTGTAGCCCAGGCTGGCCTCAAACTTAAGGCAGTCCTCCTGCATCAGCCTCATGAGTGCTTATGTGATGCTAGGGAATTGAACCCAGTGCATTGTGCTTGCTAGGAAAACACTTTAACCGCTGAGTATGCCCTGAACCCTGGAACTCTTGATTTTTCAGCTCTGAAGCCTGTCTTGCCCATCCTCCCCTCGGTGGTGATGTATAGGTGGTTTCTGTAATGGGCTGACTTAACATTTGTTAACGTCATGATACATATTCAGTACAAGCTATTCTTTATGTGTGTGTGTGTGTGTGTTATACCAGAGTTTAAACCAGGATCTTTGCGCTGTATTCCTAGCCCTTATTTTAAGACAGGGTCTCTCTAAGCTGGTAAATTGCCCAGGCTGGGCTTGAATTTGCAGTTTTCCAGCCTCAGCTGCCTGGGTGCTGAGATTACATGTCTCTGCCACTATGCCTGTCCATATTTCAGTTTTTTAATCTTCACCTGCTCTTGGGCTACCACTGTTTAGTTCAGCTTTCTTGAGATGCTGAGCAGCGGCAGTGAGATGCAGCTTGCAGTCTACCATGCAAGCTTTAGGGTAAACAACCTATACGAGTGTATCTACTGAATAAATTACAAAAGATACTTAACATTATATTATTATTATTATTTTGAGACAGGGTTTCCTGCAGTGTAGCCCAGGCTGCTCTTGAACTCACTCTCTAGCCCAGGCTAGCCTTGGACTGAAGGCAATCCTCCTGTCTCAGCCTCCTGAGTGCTGGGATTACAGGTATGCACCACCATGGCCAGCTTATGTGGTGCTGGGGAATCACCTCAGGGCCTTGCACTTGCTAGGCAATTGGTTTAATCACTGTGCCTTTCCTCCAGCCCCTTTTTATTGTATTACAGATTAAAGGTTGTGTGTGTGTGTGTGTGTGTTATGTGTGATGCTAGGGATTGAACCCAGGAACTTTTGCATACTAGGCAAGAGCTCTGCCACTGAGCTGTGCTCCTAGCCTATAAAATAAGTTTTTTTTTTTTTTTTTTTTTTGTGACAGGGTCTTGCTCTGTAGTCCAGGCTGGTCCTGAGCTCACTATGGAGCCCAGGCTGGCCTTGGACTCACAGCAATCCTCCTGCCTCAGCCTCCCGAGTGCTGGGATTACAGGCGTGCACCAACACGCCCAGCTTATGTGGTGCTGGGGAATCGAACTTGGGTACTTAGTACTTGACATAGCACTTGCTAGGCAAGTGCTTTAACTGCTGAGCCATTTCTCCAGCGCTAAAATAAGGTTTTTGTTAGATGATGTTGCCTAATCATAGCCTAACGGATGTGTTCTGAGCACTTTTGAGGTAGGCTAGGCTATGTTATGATGTTCATTAAGTTAGGGGTATTAATTGCATAACTGTAAGGGTTGATTGGAATTTATGATGAATGTTTAAATTTTTTTTTTAAAAAATTCACTACAGTGAAAGACGCCGTGCTAAGAGCAATGAGGTAAATGTGGTCAAAGCCAAGGCAAATATCTTGAGAATTTTCAGGGGGATTACTGGCAGTGTGTCATTCACAGGGATGCTTTTTTAAAAATTTAAACATTCACCATATCTTTTTTGTTACTTATTTACTCATTTATTGAGACAGGGTCTTGCTTTGTAGTCCATGCTAGTTCTGAACTTACTCAGTAGCTTAGCCCAGGCTGGATTGAATCTCCTGGCCGTCCCCCTGCCTCAGCCTTCCTAGTGTTGGGATTACAGGTGTGTGCTCCCGTGGTCAGTTTATGTGGTGCTAGGGAATCAAACCTAGAGCCTTGTGCTGGGTTAGGCAAGCATTCTAACCTCTGAGCTATGCCCTAGCACTCACCATATCCTTTGATCATTTACACCAAAAGCAAAAGAAATTGATCATCTACAGTGATCATTTTGGGCATTTTCTTTGAAGTAAAAATATGGCAGGGTACAGTGGCACAGGCCTGTAATCCCAGCACTGTGGGATCCTGAGACAGGAGGACCGCAAGTTCAATCCCATGGTCAGCAATTTACAGACTTGGCAAGACTGTGTCTTGAAATCAAAAATTAAAAAATGAGCTGGGGATGTGTGTCAGTGCAGATGTCCTAGGTTCAATCGCTAGTACAATTAAAAAGTAAAAACACAGTGTGTCCTCATTCATCTCACTTACTGGATCTGGAACTATGAGACTTCTGGCTCTTCCCCTGAGTCAAAATAACCATGAAAAATAAACATTTTGAGTCACTGAAGCAGCCACACTCAGGAAAGAAGACTTCTAGTACTCTACTCCGGAGCCTGAGGCAGGAGGTACAACAGTATGGCTGGCTTTGGCAGGTAACCAAAAGTCTTTATCTACCTTGTCTCAAAAAAAAAAAAAAAAAAAAAAAAAGAGCTGGAGATGTAGCTCAGTTGTAGCTCAGTAGTATAAAGCTCCTGGGTTCACTCTTCATTTACGTCAAGGAAAAAATAGGGGCTGGAGGAATGGCTCAGTAGCAAGCACTAAGTACCCAAGTTCCATTTCCCAGCACCACATAAGCTGGGCATGGTGGCGCACGCCTGTAATCTCAGCCCTCTGGAGGCTGAGGCAGGAGGATTACAGTGAGTCCAAGGCCAGCCTGACCAGCCTGGTCTGCAGAGCAAGACCCTGTCTCAAAACAACAACAACAACAACAACAACAACAAAAACGGAAAAAACAGCTGTATCTTATGCGCTAATTTTTCCACATTTTTATTAATAATACATATCTAATGCATAACATTCACAGTGACCTTGAGTATTTTGTGCACATATATATCACATCACTTTACAATCCTTTCCCATTTTTGGCCCTCCCACACCTGCCCCACCCCTCGGCTAACTCCCTCTGTCACACCATGTGTTTCTATAGAATGCCTGTATTCTGGGTTTTCCAAGTCAGAGAAACCATACAAGACTTACCATATTTAATCTCCTGTATCTGACTCATTTTACTCTAATCACCACTCTTTAGCTCAGCTTCCTACTCCTAGAATGGATTGTAGTGGCCAAATCTTCTCTGAGTCCAGCAGAGCACTTTGCTGGGATATTTGCCGAAAGTTCTTTTTTTTTTTCATTTTATTGTCTTTTTAATTTCAATTTCATATCTGATCTTTATAATTTCTTCTCTTCTACTGCTTTTTGGATTAAGTTGTTTCTTTAGGTCCTTAAGGTGCATCATTAACGTGTTTGTGACTGTTGTGTTCTTTTGATGTGTGCATTTATAGCTATAATTTCCCTCTAGGAACTGCTTTCACTGTGTCCCATAGATTCTGATATGATGTACTTTTGTCATCATTTAACTCTATGAATGAAGCTTTTGATTTCTCTGATTTATTCCGTAATCCACTGTTTGGTCAACAGTAAGATAAGTCTCCATGTATTTGTGCATTTTCTTCTGTTTCTGCTGCTGTTAAGTTCGTTTTATTCCACTATGGTCTGAGTATACAAGGAATTATTTCTATTCCTTTGTATTTATTTAAGCATGACTTATGTCGTAGGACATGGTCTATCATAGAAAATGTTTCAAGTGCTGCTGAGAAGAGCATGTATTCAGTTGATGTTGGGTGGAACACTCTGTAAACATCTGTTATGTCCACGGTTTCTATAGTGTTGTTTAGCTGTTGTATATCTTTGTGGATTTTCTGTCTGGTTGATGTAATAGTGGAGTATTAAAGTTCCCTACTATAATTGTATTGGGGCCTATATGTCCTTTCAGATCTAATAATTTTTGTTTTACATAATTGTGTGCTCTAGAGTTGGGAGCATATATATTGATAATTGTGAGTTCTTCCTGTTCTGTTGTTCCCTTAACCAGTATGTACTGACTATCTTTGTCTCTCCTCACCTGTTTAGTTTTGAAATGTTGAGTCTGAGATATTCCCCTTGTTTCCTGGGTCCTGTTGCATGAAATAGTGAATTCCGTCCTTTTATTTTCTTTTTCTTCCCCACTATTTTTATTAATATATACATGTAATACATAGTATTTATAATGAATTTGGGTGTTTCATACACATGTATCATATCAACTTTACAATCCCTTCCCATTTTCTACCCTCCCGCCCCCTCCCTATCCCTTCACCCAACTCTGGCTATCACTTCATGTGGTTTCAAAGAATGTCTGCGTTCTGGGTTTTCCAAGTCAGAGAAATCATACAATGTTTACCGTATTAATCTTCCGCACCTAAGTCATTTCACTTAAGTCACCACTCTAACTCAGCTTTCTATTCCTCTGATGGGTTCGCAGTAGTTAAATCTTGATGCCTCTTCTCTGAATCCAAGCAATCCCTTTACTAGGATATTTACCAAAAGTTTTTTTCTTTTCCTTTATTTTGCTATATCTTTGTTGTTATTCTTAAACCTGGTCTTACCTACCAGTTCACATTAGAAAATAACTACAAGCATGTAGTTCAAAAAACTGGTAAATTTGGGAAAGAAGAAGAAGAAAAAAAGTTTAATTTCAAATGCCTTAGCTGAATACTGGAAGGTACACTATTTGTACATTCACAGGGTTATCTTTACATCAATTAGTTTTCTTAGGGTAAATTTTCATCAGTGACCTAATAAGGGAATTGCTACGATAAAACGAAGTTAAAACTTTATCACATTGCTACATTAGATGAACCTGAATCTATACCACATACATATACATATAACAGATATGAAGGCAAATTTAGTCATTTTAGAATTTTTAAACTTTCATAGCTTATTTACTCATATTTCACTGATTATTAACATACTTTTTTCTCAGCTCATTCTCCTCTAACTGTTGTCGCTTTTCCTCTGGGGTCATTGGTGTTGCTGGCCTCCCTTTCACTTTCTAAGTTTCCTGTAAGTATTCTCTGCAGTACTGGTTCAGTGGCTGCAAATTCCTTTAAACTTTCTCTATCATGGAAAGTTTTAAGTTCTCCCTTTAAATTAAAAGATAATTTTGCTGGATATAGCAGTCTTAGTTGGCATTTGTGTTCTTTGAGTGCTTGTATGACATTGCTCCATGATTTCCTGGCTTTTAGAGTCTGGATTGAGAAGTCTGCAGTTATCTTGATGGGCTTATCTTTGTAGATCACCTTCTGTTTTTCTCTTACCGCTTTTAGTATTTTCTCTTTGTGTTGGGTTTCTAGAATTTTAATTATGATGTGTCGTGATGAGGATCTCTTCTGATCAAAGTTGTTTGGTGTTCTATACGCCTGCAATAGTTCCATGTTCATTTCTTTTCTTAGATTTGGGGAATTTTCTTCTATTACTTCATTAAACATGTCCTTTAAGCCTTTTGTTTTGTCCTCAGTCTTCTCCTAGACTCCCATAATTGTGAGGTTGTTTCTCCTTGAATCATCAATCAGCCATTGTAATGATTCGTTTTCTCTCTTATTTACTTTGTGTTCTTCATGGCCTGTATGTTGCAGCTCAGTCACTTTATTTTCTAGGTCTGAAATTCTATTCTGAAGATGTTAAAAGTGGTTGCTTATTATTTCCTGTGTGTTTTTCACTTCCTGAATATATGCATTCAATTTTTCTATATCTCTGTTGTGTTCTTCTCTAATTTCTTGTATTTCCTTCATTATCTTCTGGTATATTTCTTCTTTGGTCTCCTCTAATTGCTTTTCAAGGCTGGTTTTTTGCTTAGCTATGTGTTGGTGTAGCTCTTGCACTGTCTTTTTTATTTTCTGCTTTATTTCCTGCTTTAATTCACTGACTATCTGGGCCCAGCCGTTACCATCCTTTTTGCCATTTTCATCTTTGGAGTCTTCAATTTCAGTATCCCTGGTGTCATCTTCTGGGGTGTCAGGTCTTTTTGTAGGAGATTTGTTAACACATTTCCCCATGGTTCTGCTACCTCTGGCTGTCTCTGGTGATGTGCAGGAAAGAAGTGTTTGATGAAGGCCCAGTCCTAAATGCCTCTGGAATCCTGTGGCCTAAGGGACAGACAGGGCAATGGAATTCCTGGTCTTAGATGCCTCTGGAAGCCTCTGGGACTCAGGATTGACATGGTGATGTAATTCCCTGGAAGCCCCTGGAAGCCTCTGGAAGCCTCTGGAAGCCTCTGGCTCACGGGATGGAAGGACGATTGACTTCCTGGTCCTAGATGCCTCTGGCATGCAGGGCAGTGGTGTACCGGAAGCCTCTGGCGCGTGCCAGGGGTACGGGACGATGATTCCCCTTTTGAGGTGTCTTGTTTCCCCCGGTCCACTCAGCAAAGCTCTCTGTCTGTCCTGGCTTCCGTCCCCCAGGGCGGGGCTCTCCACCCTCAGAGCAGAGGTGCCCCTGAGCCGTTAAGGCAATCAGCAGCCTTTTCCCCTCTTTTCTCCTCTCTCTGCCGCTTGTGTCAGTTTCTTCCTAGGCACTGTTTAAGGGTGACTCCAAAGCCCTCATGTGTTCTGAGCTTTCTTTTACTCTAAAGGGTTCAGTCTTGGGCTTTTTAATTTTTTTTTCCTTCTATTTAAAATGGTTCCTGCTGATGTCACTGCCTGTGAAGGCTGCTGAGCCCTGTTTCTGATCTGGAATCCCGGGGCCTTTTCTAGGGGGAGTGCATGTTGTGTTTGTAGTACACACACCCGCGGGTTGGTGTTTTGGAGGCTGGGGCCACCAGCTGCCGACAGTTCCCACTTCTCTGGATCTGCGCTTACCTTGGGCTGAGGTTCTAGCTTCCTGACCTTCCTCCGTCTGGTCTGTGGATGTCGGCAGCTCGGGACTGTGCCAACTTGGCTTCTTCTTTCCTCTTCTTCTGAGGTGACTTCAGGATTTCTGACCTGCCTGCAGCCTCGTATCCGTTGTTGGGGTGTACCATCCTCTCCCAGCTCTCCCAGACGTTCAGGTCCTTGCGAGCTGCGGCAGCTTCCTGGGCCACAGGGTTTTTTTTTTTTTCTCTGCTTTTGATGATCTTTCAGAATTTCTCGCCTCCCCCAGCCTCCTTTCAGTTGTTGGGGATGCTCCTGTCTTTCTTAGCTACACTGAACACACTTTTTCTAACTAAATTCTTGACTTTTTAAATGGTTTGATGAGAAGACATTGTGCAGCGCTGTTACTCAGCCACCATCTTGAATGGAAGTCCCATCCTTTTATTTTCCATCTGTGAGTTTCCTTGTGGGTGAAGTGTGTCTCTCACAGGCAGCAAATTGTGGGTTTCTGTTTTTTGATCCTTTCGGCCAGTCTATGTCTTTTAATAGGTGAATTTAGGCCAGTCATGTTTAATTATCGAGGTATGTTCGGTATGTCCTGCCATCTTTACAGTTTTTCAGCTTTGTTTACTAGTCTTACTTTTTTCTCAGCTCATTCTCCTCTTGCTGTTTTCTCTTTTTCTCTGGGGTCATTGGTGTCGTTGGCCTCCCTTTTGCTTTCTAAGTTTCCTTTAAGTATTCTCTGCAATGCTGGCTTAGTGGCTGCAAATTTCTTTAAGCTTTCTGTATCATGGCAAGCTTTAATTTCTCCCTCTAAATTAAAAGATAATTTTGCTGGATATAGCAGTCTTGGTTGGCATTTATGTTCTTTTAGTGCTTGGATGACATTGCTCCATGATCTCCTGGCTTTTAGAGTCTAGGTTGAGAAGTCTGTAGTTATCCTGATGGGCTTATCTTACCTTCTGCTTTTCTCTTACAGCTTTCAGTATTTTCTCTTTGTATTGGGTTTCTAGTATTTTAATTATGTGTTGTGATGAGGATCTCTTCTGATCAAAGTTGTTTGGTGTTCTATACACCTGCAGTAGTTCTATGTTCATTTCTTTTCTTAGATTTGGGAAATTTTCTTCCATAATTACACTGAACATGACCTTAAGCCTTCTGTTTGTCTCAGTCTTCTCCTGGACTCCCATAATTCTGAGGTTGTTTCTCTTTGAATCATCTATCAGCTGTTGTAAGGATTTGCTTTCTTCTTTTATGTTTTGCCTTCCTTACAGCCTGTGTGTTCCAGCTCAATCATTTTATCTTCTAGGTCTGACATTCTATTCTGAAAATATTTGAAGTGGTTGCTTATTATTTCCCGTGTATTTTTCACTTCCTGTATATCTGCATTCAATTTTTTTATACTCTGTTATGTTCTTCTCTAATTTCTTGTATTACCTTTATTATCTTCTGGTTTATATCTTCTTTGTTCTCCTCTAATTGCTTTTCAGTGTTTGCTGTTAGTTTAGCTGTGTCCTGGCATATCTCTTGTATTATCTGTTTCATTTCCTGTTTTAATTCAAAGTATTTCTGGGCCCAGAAGTTATCATCTTTTTTGTCTTTTTTCAATCTTTCAATTCTGCTATTTCAGTGTCCCTGGTACCATTTTCTGGGGAGTCAGGTCCTTTTGTAGGAGATACATTACTACGTTTCCTCATGGTTCTGCTGCCTCTGGCTGCCTGTGGCTGGCTGTCTCTGGTGCACAGGAAAGAAGGATTTGGCGAAGGCCCAGTCCTAGATGCCTCTGGAAGCCCCTGGCCCAATGGATGGATAAGGTGATGGAATTTCCGGTCCTAGGTGCCCCGGGAAGCCTCTGGGGCTTGATGGACTAACCTGGAAGCTACTGGAAGCCTCTGGCATGCAGGATGGATGGGGCAATGGGATTCCTAGTCCTAGATGCCTCTGGTGTGCAGAGCAGCAGTGACCTGGAAGCCTCTGGCATGCGTAGGAGGGACAGAGAGATGGTCCCAAATGCCTCTGGTGCAGGAAAAAAGGGATGCGCTGGCTGTGGCTACCTGGAATCCTCTGGTGCGCAAGGCAGTGGTGACCCGGAGGTCTCCGGCGTGTGTGGGAGGAATGGGGTGATGGTCCCCCTTTTGAGGTGTCTTGTGACACCCCCCCCATCCACTCAGCAAAGCTCTCCCCCTCTGTCCTGGCTTCCCTTCCCCAGAGTGGGGCTCTCCACCCTCAGAGCAGAGGCGCCCTGAGCCATTCAGGGGATCAGCAGCCTTTCCCC
>PVKB01007338.1:0-37662 GCA_004027205.1 Ctenodactylus gundi | reverse complement strand
CCCTCCCTCTCCCTCTCTCCCCCTCTCCCTCCTATCCCTGACCTCTAACTTAAGTTTTCCACCCCAGAGACAAATTAAGATCCAGATACATCTCCTGCATAAAATAGTGTAAGCAAATATATTTGGTAGATGTGTAGATGTACATTCATTTTTTTCCATTTTTGTATGAGTGGTAACAGACTTTAGACACTGTTCTTTATCTTTCTTTTTTCATTATTGTTCCATATTGTCATGTAAAAAGTTTTCTCCTTTTATAGTTATATAGTGTTCCACCATATAGATAATCCCCCAATTTTTTATCAGAACCATTTTAGTGTACATTTAGGTTGGTTCTTTTTCTTCTTTTATTTTCTCCCACTCAACTTTGCATTCGATAAGCTACATCCCCAACCCTATTTTCATCTTTTGATATTTCGAGAAATACTATAGTAAGAAACCTTGAATTTACATTGGTATCTGAGCCTACCTAATAGCATTTTGCATCTGGTCTGCAGGCTGGCTGCTGGCTCTACCAGGTTCTGTGCTGGCATCCTGAGCACTGCCAGGCACTTGACTATTGAGCAGAAGATGGCAGACTATTCAAACAAACTCTACCATCAGCTAGAGCAAGAAACAGGGATTCAAACAGGTAAGCAGGTCATTTGCTGTTTACTTGTCTGCCTGTCCCTGACTCTTTACTCAGGACTTAAAATGTCTGGTCCTATTCCTGGTTTGTCTGGGCTTGAACTTGGTATTTTTCTGCCTTAGCCTCCCAGAGTACTGGGATTATAGGCACGTGCCATCTTGTTATTGCTTTAGAATCATTAAGTAAAAATAAAATATATATATTCAGTGAAAAATTTGATTTCAAAAATTATTTACTGTGTGAAACTTTAAAAATTTTAAATATAGCCAGGCATATATATGATGCATGCTTGTAATCCCAGCACTTTGAAGGCCAAGGCAGTAGGATTACTACCTCACATCCAGCCTGGACTATGTAGCAGAACCCTGTCTCAAGAATCCTAAAAATAAGTATTTAAACATGTATGTTCTTTGCTTATTATAATATGTATGAGTGAAGCAGACACAAAAGTAAAAAGCAGAAGCTTTCCTTCCAATTGAATATCCACCCAGAGGTTACCAGCCTGTTTGTACTTTTTTCTTTTCTTTTCTTTTTTTTTTTTTTTTTTTTGAGGCAGGGTCTCGCTGTGTACCCCAAGCTAGTCTTGAACTCACTACGGAGCCCAGGCTGACCTTGAACTCACGGCACTCCTGCCTCAGCCTGAGTGCTGGGATTACAGGTGTGTGCCACCAGACGTGTGGTGCTGGGGCAACAAACTTGGGTACTTAGTGCTTGACGTAGCACTTGCTAGGCAAGCACTTTAACTGCTGAGCCATTCCTCCAGCCCTTGAACTTTCCTTTTATATGTGTTATATAGATACATTTTAAAATAAAATGGATTAAGCATATTATAGATCTTATTTTTTTCTATCTGTTTTATACAAAAATGTACATGCACAGGATTTTTATGTATTTAATTGAGAATTTAAGACTACATGTAAGTTAAATACAGGTTAGGTTATAAGACTACATGTAAGTTAAATACAGGTTAGGTGATAAGATGGTACATTGCACAAAAGACTTCTAGGTAGGTAAAAGAAAGTGTGAGCAAAAATGATGTCTGTGAACCTCTGCAGAGTGATTTTCATGATATGCCAGGGGGTTGTACTCCGTGATAAAATGCTTGCATAATACACATAAGACCCTGGGTTTGATGCCAAGTACCACCAAACCAAACCAAGGCAATTATCCACTTCTTTTTGCAAAATAGAAAGCTGCTGTGAGATTGCTTACCCTCAGGTAGGTGGGAAGCAGGGTGCAAGGGTCTGGGGTAGTATGAGTTGTGACACTTCTAAGTTTAATTTGTGTTGTTTTGGCTTTTACAACCATATTAACATTTTGTATATTCAAATATAAAGTAAGATCTTAGAGGGTGAGGGAAGGCCTGCAGTGGATTACAATCAGAAATGAAGGAAACATCTTGCATTCAGGTGAATGACTGTACCGAAGCAAGGAAAACACAACTAGTCTAGGGACCTTTTGATTATGGTGTTGAAACTGTTGTTCTCTCAGTCTAAGGACAGAAATTTGAACATAGCTTGACCCCTAATTATTAACAAGTTTGTTTTCCAAAGAGGAATGGATAATTTTGCTTTCTGGGTATTTTAGGATTGAGCACATGAGTAGATCTGTGAGGATAAAAGAGCCAGGTTTTCTCACTGTTGAAAGGAGTTAGACTGGAGAAGGAGACTAGAGGAACTCTGTGGTGTTGGGTGTTGGTGTTTAAAGATAGTCTCACCTGAAAGGAATTAGTGTAGCTGTTCTGTCATTCTGAGATCGGGTCTCACTGTGTAGTCCAGTCTGGCCTCACCGTCCTGCTGCCTTAGCCTCCCATGCACTGACATCACTCACGTGTGTACCACTTCTAGTTAGGAATTAGCTTCCTAAAGAAATGACTGAGCTTTATGTGGTGGTGTGCACCTGTCATCTCAGTTCTCTGGGAGGCTGAAGCAAGAGGATTCCAAGTCCTAGCCCAGCTTGGGCAATTTAGTGAGATCCTGTCTTTTTAAAAAAAATGCTGAAAATGTAGCGCCTGTGAAAGCTCTGGGTTCAGCCCCTCCTCTTCCCCAGTAACACACACGCACATAGACTCCCCCCACACACACACCCCCACTCCCTGATTTCCTTCTGGGCCTAAGAAAATAGTGTTGTTAATCTAGAGTATCTTACTGAGGCAGAAACCTGTCGGAGATACATAGCAACTAGCTTGAAGAAAGTCCTACTTAGCAAGTCTGGGACAGTAGGAGCAAAAGTGAGCACAGCAGATTATAGTTACTGTACAATGAAGGATTCCACAAGTTTGTATTAATAAGCAAAAAAAAAAAAAAACCCTAGGAAAAAGGGAAAGATGTAAGTTATTGATGAATGCTAGCTAATAATTATAAAGAAATGATGGAATTAGATTCACCATTTAAAGCATCCCACTTTGGAATCCCTCTCAGAGAATAGGAGCTTTTACCCCTGTTTCTTTGTATCTTAATAAAGATCTATTCAAAAAAATAAATAAAAAGAATTCACCGTTTAACCTCCATCACAGTAGTAATAATTCCAGGAAAGATTTACCAATGACAGGCTGGAAGCATAGCTTAGTGGTTAAAGCATTTGCCTAGTAAGCATAAGGGCCTGGGTTGAATTCCCCAGTGCCACATAGCTAAGTGTGGTGGCACAAGCCTGTAATCCCAGCACTTGAGAGGCAGAGGCAGGGGGATTGCTCTGAGTTTGAGGCCTGCCTGGGCTATATAGTGAATTCAGGACCAGGCTGTACTACAGAGCAAGACTCTGTCTTAAAAAAAGGGGAATGGGAGCTATTAGGTGAAAATAGGAGGAAACAGGATATTTAAATGCGCTTAAGAGAAATCTTTACACAAATTACTGGTTAATCTGAAAATAGTGGCATTATAAAAGATAAAGATGGCAGACACTGCCTTGATGACATGGTCAAAGACAACATCACCAATAGTAGAAAAAACAGTTATCATACAAGGTGACACTTCTGGGAATATTCTTGCCAAAAATGTATAACCTAAATTACTGCCAGACAAGTCCATAGTGAGTTTTCTGCAAAACACCTGCCAGTACCCATCAAGATGTCAAGACAGATAGAGTGAAGAATTGTTCCACATTGAAGATGAAAGAGACAAGACAGCTAAATTATCTTTTCCTAAAATGGATCCTGGGCTGAGAGCAGGAAGAACTAAAATGGTTCAATTCTCCTTTAGATCAGTTGATAAAATCTGAATATGGACTGCGGCTTAGATAGTAGTACTATATCAGTGTTGAATTTCCTGAATTTGAGAATTACACTGTGATTCTGTAAAAATAATTTTATTCCTTTGTGTGTGACACTTGAACCCAGGGCCTTTGCACTGAACTGTATTCTCAGCTCTTGAGAGAGAGAGAGAGAGAGAGAGAGAGAGAGAGCGAGAGAGAGAGCGAGAGTGTGTGTGTGTGTGATTATTTTAAGACAGCCTTGCTGAGTTACCCAGGTTGCGCTCACTCTTGCACTCTTCCTGCCTCAGCCTTCCACAGTGCTGGATTTACAGGCCCGTACCACCAGACCAGGCTTTTTTTTTTTTTTTAATCAAGTTTATTGAGCCAAACAAAAGAGAAAAAAAGCCCTTGGCCAAGAGGAATCCCAAGCAGATCTCTGTTAGAGAAAGAAAGGGAAAAGAAAGGAAAGTTGTATATAGGGCAGTTTATTGGTCTGGGGTGGGGGTTTGAAACCTCCCATACCTTGTGATTACCTGTGTCTTAGCCTCACTCCACCCTCACACACTGAATCAGAGTCTTCTAAGGTGAAACCCAGACTTACGTCAAGTATAGTAGCACGTGTCTGGAGCGTCATTCAGCTTGGGCGGTGAAGAGGAAGGATCACTTGAACTTGCACATTTGAGATCAGCCTGGGAAAGAATGAGACTATTCTTAAAATTCTTCTCAGATTTGAATATACAGCCAGGACTCAGAACTACTGACTCACACCAAACTGAAATTAACTTCTAGTTATTTTTGAGACAGGGTTGCTAAGTTGCCCAGGTAACGCTCAACCCTGTAATCCTCACAAAACTATGAGCTGAAGATATTTAGGCATCTGATGTACTTTAAACTTTCACTAGAAGCGCAGACAAACTAATTTACTTGCCCCAAAATATTGGTGTGGTTTGGATCTAGAATGCCTCCCATAGCCTCGTGTGTTTGTGTGTTATGGTTCTTACATAGATTCCACATGCTGTTAAGAGGTGGGGACTGGTCGGAAAGGGTGGATCAGTGGGGCCTGACCCAGGAGGAGTGAATCCCTAGTAGGTCTGCTCTTCCCTCTCTTGGCTTCCGGTCCTGCCATGCTGTGAACAGCTTTTCTCTGGCTAGGCCTCTGCCAAGTCCTTCCACCATTGTCAGCTGCCCATGAATGGGCTGAGACCTTCTGAAACTATGAGCTAAACTAAGTCTTTTCTTTTTTCTTTTTTTGAGACAGCATCTTGCTTCAGAGTTCAGGCTGATCTTGAACTCACTATGTAGCCCAGGTTGGCTTCAAATTCACATTAATTCTTCTGCCTCAGCCTCCCACCTTCTGGGATTACAGGTGTGCTCCACCATGCCTGGATTATGTGGTACTGGGAATTGAACCTAAGTCTTTGCACTTGGTAGGCAAGTGCTCTAACCTCTGTGCTATTCCTCTAGCCCCCAGACCCTTCCTTGTGGGTGTTGGGTGTTGTGTCTTAGCAATGAAAAGGTAACTAAGACAGATACCAAGCGGTGGTCCTGGGATTCATGATGTTTCTGATCTGTAGTCCAGTGGATCCTACTTTGCATTTGTGTGGTCTACCTAAGCTTGGCTGATTTTTATTACAGGTTACATAAGGACGGGTTCTGTCTTTCTGGCCCAAACCCAGGACCGGCTGATTTCTCTGAAGCGCATCAACTCAAGGCTGAAGTACGTAAGAGGCTAGAAGCCTGTCCCAACTTCACAAACTGACTTCTGCCAAGGGGCCATGAATGTCATTGTCTCTTTGTGTCCTGTGACAGTGTTATAGGCATTCCTTCTGAGATCATCTCCCCCAAGAAAGTGGCGGAACTTCACCCGTTCCTCAATGTACATGACCTGGTGGGGGCCATGCATGTTCCCGAGGATGCCGTGGTGTCCTCTGCTGATGTCGCCCTGGCCCTGGCAAGTGCTGCCTCCCAGAATGGTGAGCAGGTTTTTACATTTTCTTAACATGAGTTTGGGAGGAAGAGGTTATTTAAGTAACTGTCTCACAGAAGACAATGACACCGACTCGGGTTTGGGGTATTCAGCTTATCTTTATTTGAATACTGGATCTCATTCTTTTTGTAGAATTTTTTAATTATTTTTCTTGAAGGCCATGTTTTTCTTGTTTTGCTAAATAAAGCATTTCATGACACAGAGTTGGAATGAATGAGAGGAATACTTATCAGGGGACAGCATGTTATATACATCAGAAAAACTGATTTCATGACGTGGGCAGGTGGAGATTTTATGATGCCCTATTTGAACCCTCTTGCCCCTTTTCCTTATTTGATGATTTCCAGAATAGCACTGTGTATTAAGTCTGTTCTTAAACAAATTGTTTTCAGTCTTGGGCAGTACTTATTTGTACAATCTCAGGACATGGTTCGTAGGGATCTTTGTTTTCTTAAAGCATTGACATAGCTTCGTATTTGGGGTAGAGACTGCTGCAGATGTCTTGATTCTGGAACATCGGATGATGGACCAACTCTTTTATGTTGTTGTTGTTTGTTTGGTTTTTGAGAAAGTGTCTTGCTTCTCTGTAGTCCAGACTGGTCCTGAATTCACTAAGTAGTACAGGCTAGCCTTGAACTCCCAGCAATCTTCCTGCCTTAGCCTCCCAAGTGTGGAGGTTACAGGTGTGCACCACCACACCCGGCTTATATGGTATTGGGAAATCATACTCAGGGTCTTGTGCTTGCTAGGCAGGTGCTCTAACTGCTGTGCTACTCCTCCAGCCCCTGTACCAACTTCTTTCTTTACCTTGGGACAGGTGTTCAGATTTATGACCGGACATCTGTTCTTCATGTAATGGTCAAAAAAGGACAAGTCACTGGTGTGGAGACAGATAAAGGACAGATTGAATGCCAGTATTTTGTCAACTGTGCTGGTCAGGTAGGTCATCAAAATGCTGGGTCGTTGAATTTATATAACTCGGATTTTTTTTTTTTTGGTGTAGAAATGTAAGATTAATATTGTGACTAAAGAGACAGTAGGACCTACGCAATTTTGTGTTTGGGTTGCAAATTCAGAATTCTTGTTTTCTAAATCAGAGACCTCTTCTTAGTCCACCAATAGAAATATCTGTGACTTTTTCCTTCTTCTACACAGAGTTATTAATGGGTGCCATCCTGGCCAGAAAGGCAAACAGGCATTGACATGGATGTTTGGCTGTAGACCTCTCTTTTTTTCCCTTCAGTGGTAGAGGTAGAGTCCAGGGAGCACTGAACTACACCTCAGCTGCTTCCTCCTCCTCCTCTTTTTGAGAGAGAGGAAGGAGGACTCACTGAGTTGCACAGGCTGCCTTCAGAATTTTGATCCCCTTGCCTCAGCCTCCCAAGTAGCTGGGATTATAAGTGTGTGCCACCACACTTGGCCTCTTGAGTCTCTTTGTTTCTTCTTCATTCTGCAACCTACCAAATAAAATACTAGGCTGTTTTATTGTGTCAGGACCATGTGTCAGTGTCAAGAACAACTCAACTGCTTCTGCTTTTGAGGCAGATTGGTCCCTCACTTTCAACTTTATACTTTTTTTTTTTTTTTTTTTTTTGAGACAAGATCTTACTCTGTAGTTCACGCTGGTCCTGAACTCACTCTGTAGCCCAGGCTGGGCTCAAAGGCAGTCCTTCTGCTTCAGCCTCCTAGGGATTGTAGGCATGTGTCTCCATGCTCAATATATGTGGTCGTAGGGAATTGAACTCAGGGCCTTGGTCTTGTAAGGCAAGCACTCTACTCAGTGTTAGAGCCCCAGCTTCCACTTTACAGTCTTGAAGTGACTTAGAGAAATTACTTTTTGCTATGTGAAGTTCGTTTAATGATTGGTACTTGGTGTTTGTAGTTGAGATCAAGTGTTTATTAAAAAGTCCTCCCTTGACTAGCTGGTCAGTCTGTCTTCCTTTGATGTCAGTTTTATGGTTTAAAAAGGACAGTGTTGCTCCCTACCCAGATACTTGAACTAAACAAAGCAGGCTCAGACTTGGCTTCCCACACTGCCACTGTAGTGAGAGCACAATGAAGCCACTTGAAATTAATTTCTTTTCAAGAGGCTGAACTTGCTCACTTGTGTTTCTGTTCCTCTTCCCACCCACAAATAAATCTGTCCATTTGTAGTGGGCATACGAGCTGGGTCTGTCCAACGAGGAGCCGGTTAGTATCCCGTTACATGCCTGCGAACACTTCTACCTTCTGACTCGCCCCTTGGAGACCCCTCTGCAGAGCAACACACCAAGTGAGGACTTGCACTTTTTTTTTCTTTTTTCTTTTCTTTTCTTTTTTTTTTTTTTTTTACAATCTTGTCTCCTTGCTAGTATTCTGTCCTCTGAAAAGGAACACTTTCTGGTAAGGACAGATTATGCCTGAAAGAGCCTTTTCCAGAGCATGTTACTGGGAGGTGGACCCAGCTGTAACTTTTCCTGTGATAACTCTTGGTAAAAAGATGGCCAGAATGGGCATGCCACTAAGCAATTTTTTGTTTTTCTTTGGCAGCTTTAATTTTCATCCCAGAAAGGTCATTGAGACCATTTGGAATATAACTTTGAGTTTTCAACTTGAATGCTATCAGGTGTAGAAATGTTGCAGGTATACTATAAACCTGGGTGTTTTAGTGGCTCCAAGTGCTGTGGGAGAGAGTTTAGATATTGTTTGCAAAGTCTTAAAATATCTACAGTGGGCTCTGCAATCCCGTTTCCTGTTAAACTTCTGTGTGACAGAGTGGCAGTCATGTAGTTTGGTTGTGAAGGCTTTACACAGCTCCTAGGCTCCTGATAAGGTTAGGGATAAAGAACCCATCTGCTCTGTGAGTCTTATCTGTGGGGGGGGGGGGGGGACCCTCTCCCATGACCTCCAAGTGTGTTTCAAAGCTAATGGATGCTGTGTGCATTGGATGCCATGTCATTAGGAAAGCTGCTCATGGGTGTTTTGTTTCTTTTTCCATTTAGAAACTGGCTTGCCTCTAAAGCCTTGTTATTTTCTTTTGCCGTCCCCACTCCCTTGCGGTTTCTCTTCTTTAGCTATCGTGGATGCTGATGGAAGAATTTTTATTCGGAACTGGCAGGGTGGCATCTTGTCTGGAGGCTTTGAGAAGAACCCAAAACCTATTTTTACTGAGGGCAAGAACCAGTTAGAAATTCAGAATCTGCAGGAGGACTGGGATCACTTTGGTATGTGAAGTAGATTATAGCAATAATGCCTTCTCCTTGTCTAAGATGTGATATTTCTCAAAGCATTATCAGAAATAGTTCACTTAATCTGCATAACAGCACTGACATACAATAGTAGTTACAAAGGGCAGTCTACAAAGCAAGAATCAAACATATGGTGGGGCAGTAAAATCTTGACTAACAGACTTGGCTGACTATTATTCACCTGAAATCATTTCTGGAATTTTAGGCTAGAAAGGACCTTCTTTTGGCAATACTTAAACAGAACTGGGGCTAGGGCATAGCTCAGTGGTTAGAACATTTGCCCAGCATGCACAAGGCCCTGGGTTCAGTTCCTTGCACCATATGACAGTTAGCTGAGCAGGTCTTGGGATGCACGACAAATTCTTTTTATTGGTTCCTGTTTATTTGCTAAGCCCTTCCAGATCATATTTTCCCTGACAGTCCATCTACCTCAACTGAGGCCTGCCTGTCTGAGCAAATCATTTTTTTAGAAGTGGTTTCTAGTAAAATACTGACACATTTAATACCAAAAAAATAGAAAAAAATTAGCCAAGCATTGTGGCATACAGCTGTAATCTCAGTACTCCAGAGACTGAGGCAAAAAGCTTGGTGTGAATTTGAGGCCAGCCTGGGCTATATAATAAGTTTGGGACCAGCCTGAACTACAAAGTGAGACCCTGACCCAAAACCAGATCAAACAAACAAAAACGGAACTGTTGGGTAATGTTATTTTTTTTTTTTTTGAGTCAGTCTTTCTAGTCCAGGATGGTCCTGAACTCATCATATAGCCCAGGCAGGCCTCAAACTCTCAGCAATACTCCCATCTCAGCTTCTGAAATGATGGATGACAGGCATGTGCCACCATACCTGGCTTTATGTGGTGCTGGTGAATTGAACCCAGGGCCTTCACACTAGCTAGGCAAGTACTCTTAACTGCTGTGCTTTTCCTCCAACCCCAGTAATGTCATTTTAAAAGTAATTTTTATTAAATAATGAGCATAGTCACATGGATCTAAATTATAAAACTGTGAAAATGTCTCAGATGAAGGATTCACTGTCATTTTTTTTTCTTTTTCAGTACTGAGGGTTGAACCCAAAAGGTTTGCACTGAGCTATCTCCTTAGCCCATTTTATTTTATTTTTTAAATTTTGAGACAGAGTCTTGCTGAGTTACCCATGCTGAGTTTGAGTTGGCCCATCCTCCTGCCTTAGCCTTCGTGTGTATTGGGATTACAGGGATGTGCCATCACCAGCAGGAATTTTCCTTCTGGGCTGGGGATGTAGCTCAACTGTTAAAATTGCTTGTCTAGCATGCACAAGGCCCTGGGTTCGATTCCCCAGCACCAAATAAAATTAGCTGGATGTGCTAGGATATCCCTATAATCACCAGCACTTGGGAGGCTGAGGCAGAAGGATTGTCAAGTCATGACCAGCCTAGAGTACAGAGCAAGACCCTGTCTCAAAATATTAGAAAAAAAATAATTTTCTTTTCGTCCTTGATGGACTTTTTTTTTCTTTTGTAGTACTGGTAATTAAGCCCAGGGCCTCATGCGTGCTAGGCAAGGACTCTACCACTAAGCTATTTCCCAACCCAGACTATTAAAAAAAAAAATCCTCTAAGAAATTTTAAAATTAAAACTAGATAGACTAGTATGTTCTCCCCTCTCTGTTTACTGCAACCGCACCACCAAGCAACTTCTGCCTGGTTTCATCTACTACCTCTGTCCCACAAGACTTTAAACACTTAAAAAAAAAAAAAGCAAGGATTCATCTTATATAGTTGTTGCAACATACAATATAAGAAAACTTTCTCCCCCCAGTACTGGGGATTGAACCTAGGGTTTTTGCACTGGGCTGCTTTCCCAGCCCTTTTTTGTTTTGAGGCAGAGTTTTGCTGAGTTGCTAAATTGCCCAGCCTGGGCTCCAACTTGCAGTCTGCCTGCCTTAGCCTCCCAGAGTGCTAGGATTGCAGGTTTGCATCCCCCTTACCTAGCTGAAAACACTGCTTTTTGTTAAAATCTCTTAGTGTTCCACTTAAGAGCTTTTCATATTCATGCTGACCGCTTTGAGATTATCATCTGTATGTACATACATTAAGGGACAGTCTAGCTCCTTTCTAAAGAATGTATTTCTCTCAATCTTATTATGCTAAGCTGTTTGCATGAGTCCTGTAATTGCATGAAGCTTTCTTTTTGCTGATAAATGGCCCACTTGGCTCTTACAGAGATCACTTCTAAGAGATTTTCTAAGAGGAAAAATTAAGAGCTTGACCATTTTTAAATTCTGTAAAGGTAAGAACTCTGTTTGGGTTTGTTCTTATTGCTCAGAGCCTCTGTTGAGTTCCCTCCTGCGTAGGATGCCAGAATTGGAGACTCTGGAGATTGTGAAGTTGGTGAACTGCCCTGAGACCTTCACACCAGACATGAGGTGCATCATGGGCGAGTCTCCAGTGGTACAGGGCTACTTTGTCCTGGCAGGGATGAACTCTGCTGGTCTGTCATTTGGTGGAGGAGCTGGAAAGTAAGTCTTCCTCCTGCTGAGTTAGCTATGAACAAACACATCAGCCTGCTGGGCTTTCTTCCCTTCTAGTCTTACTTATTGTTTGTACCTTTATAATATATGTAATCTAGAGTGTTGATTATAAGATACATGTAATCTGAGAGTTGTCTCCATCAGAGTAACCAGAATGGGAGATTCTCTCCATTTTTCAGAAACCTTACTGTGCAGTGTGTTTTACAGCTCTTTTGGAGTTAGCCATGGTTGGAGTTAGCCACGGAGCCTGTCTTTTTGTATTTTTTCAGTCATAAGAAATGTTTATCTTTTGGGTATGTAGCTCAGTTTAGAAGTCGATGAGCAAGGTGTCTGAGGTAGGTGATCAAGCTGGGTGACATGTTTTTATTTAAAAATTATGTATGTCTGGTGGTGTAGGCCAGTAATCCCAGCACTACTGGGAGGCTGAGGCAGAAAGATTGACAGGTCAAGCCCAGCCTGGGCAATGTAGTAGTTTACTGAGAAACTGTTTCAGAATCAAAACTGAAACATGGGCTGAGGATATATTCCATGTGAAAGCCTTAGTTGGAGCACTGGTACTGCAAAAATAAAAAGTATGTACTAATAAAAATGATACCAGTCACTGTGGGATGCAAATACTGTACAAGTCCCCTTTTATGAGGTACCTAGAATAGTGATATTCACATAAACAGGAAGCTTGGTAATGGCTGCCAGCAGAGGAGTGAGCAGAGAGTTTATGTTCATCAGGTACAGAGTTTTAGTTTTGCAAGACAGAGTTCTGGAAATGAGAGTGGTGATAGTTCGGTAACCATGTGAGTGAACTTAATGCCACTGAACAGCACACTTAAAATTAGTTAAGATAGTAATTTTTATGTGTACAATTGATTGTTGAACAATTGAGGTGTTGGGGTGCCAACCCTCTTGCATGGTCAAAAATTCACATAAAACTTTTATTTATTTTTTAATTAATTTATTTTGAGACAGAGTCTCTATAATTTGCCCAGGCAGGGCTTGTGATCTTCCAGCCTCCAGAGTACTGGGATTGCAAGCATATGATATTCCATCTGTCTTATGTAATAACTTTTTAAAATAAAGAGCTTTGTTAATAAATGCTGGGGAAAAAAGTCATCATAAATTTGATTGATAATTAGCTGATTGATGGTGGTACTGGGGATTCAATCCAGAGCCTCAGCACTGAGCTACATTGTTAACTATTTTTTATTTATGTTACGAAACGTCTAAGTTGCCCAGAATGGTCTCAGATTTTTGATCCTTCTGCCTGAACTTCCAGATAGCTGGGATTATAGGCATGTGCCACCAGGCCAGGCTTATAAAATATTAGAAACTGAAGTTCTGAAAAAAATCTCAGCCTGACAAGATATAAACAATTGGAAGAAATTTAAAGGTGTGTTGAGAAAAAGCCAGCTTTAAAATAACAAAAATATGTTTGTCATTAGGAAAGATGGGCATCTTTAGGTAAAAATAACAAACATTTCATGCTGCATAAATAATTTGGGTTGCTCTCGCTATCTGGTCCTTGGGCAAAAAGGAAACACTTCAAGTCTTGAGCTCCAATCTTTTATTCATTCCTTATTCTTTTCTTCTTGTCGGATAACAGATGATTTTTAAAGCGGCATTTACTCAGCTCCGTCCTGCCCAGCCTCCGGAGCCCATGAATTCTCAGCTGGTGGGTTGGCTGCTTTTATCTCTTTGCCATCTTATGATTAGGGTTTTCTAATCATCTGCATGGGTAATTGAATTCGTGGCCCTACTGATGTTGAGGTGGCTGCTAACCTGAAGTCTCATTTCCTTGACTATATTTATCCTCTTCTTCGCCATCCTTTGGGGTGTCTGGGCAAGGCGGGCCCCTGTGGATTTGTAGTTTGTACCCCCATACACATTCTCCCTCACCACACCACTGCTCCCTTCCAAGAGACTTCACACACTGGTCTGTACCCATTGGGTCTCACAGTAGTGAGGTGGGACCTTCGCCTGTTTTTGGAGCACTCTATTCCACTCACTCTGTTCTGGCAGTGCTGGTGATTGTGTGGAGGACCCATCCCGTAAGAATAGCATCTAAGATGATTATGGCTGCACCCATTTTCTACCTTGAACTGGAACTCCACAAGCCTGACATGTTTGTTGCCTCTGTCACCTATTTTTCCTTCCACATCGAACTCCACTCTCTCCATTGCCCATATTAGAAAGTGACTTCCTGGAAGACTGGCCTCCGATTACATCTTCCTCGGTGGCATCCTGTTGATGAAACTGTATCCACTTCTTACACTGAGCCATTTTACTTTTACCGTAACCTTTGTTGTAGTGGTTTCTTAGGTATCCACCTGCAGGCCACTATATGAGGCCATCAACCACCACCACTTCCCAGCACTGAGCTTGGTGTGGGCAGAGCTGAGGGTGGAACAGCTGGGCTTGACCTTCTGCTCACAGATGTGGTGATGGTTACAGTGTACTGTAGCAGTGGCAGCTGCTCCTGGGGAGCAGTCATCAGGTCAGTGGCAGCCGGCTGCTCAGGGTAGACCGGCTCTGCCCCATACTCACCATGGGGCTCCTTGTGTAACCTTTCACTTCCCCAGAACGTAACTGACTGTAGCCTGCTGCTGACCAGAAGCCTTACTGGGAACATAAACAACTAGTACTCTTTGTATGTACACATGAACGGTGAAAGGCGCAAGAGAACCACGAGCTGCTTATGAGTAGATGAGCAGTGTCCCATGCTGTTCTAAGTGGATTTACCCAGTACTTGAACTCACCCCATTAGCAACAGGTAGACGCTATGAAATTATCACGAGTTAATTTTATGTAGTTATGGTTTAATACATCTTTACATTTGTTTACATTTCTTTTGACTGAATGGTGCCAAGTATGGTCTATGTTTAGGAGTGTGAGTTTTAATAATTTTTAACTTTTTATTTGTGATAGGAAATGATAAAATATGCTATTATCTATATTATACATTCACAGCATACCTTTTTCTTAAATTTTCTTTGAACGTATATAGGTTATATGGTTCATCTAGTTTTTTCAAATGGTTGCAAATCTCAAAAATCTGCATATAAGTGGACCTGCATAATTTAAACTCATGTTCAAGGATCAGCTGTATTTTATTTTAACTGTAGTTTGTTTTAATTAAGGCCAATTTTCCTTTTCTTTTTGTTCTTTTTATTTTATTTTTATTTTTTTGAGACAGAGTCTTGCTCTGTGGCCCAGGCTGGCCCTAAACTCACTATGGAGCCCAGGCTAGCCTTGGACTCAGGGCAATCCACTTGTCTCAGCCTCCCCACTACTGATATTAAAAGCATGTACCACCATGCCAGCTTTATGTGATGCTGGAGAATCAAACTCAGGCTTTGCGCTTGCAAAGCAAGCACTTTAACTGCTGTACCATTCCTCTAGGCTGAGACCAGTTTTCTTGAGGATCTTTAGAATGGCTCTGACACCAGTCACCAAAGAGAAGTTATCAGAAACATTTGGTAGAAAGGGTGTTATTAGATAATTGTATAATGTCCCCGGGTGACTCCTTTGCAGAAAAATAAAAACATTAGGTGTATAAATTAGGGCACATTTTTATTATTAGCCTTAATTCTTCAGAGACATGGTTATCAAACATTTTCTAGGAACTTTATCATTAGAGCTAAAATGCCCCTAGTGGTTCTGTGAAAACAGCACATGGATCCTTATTTTGGAAAATTTAAGGAAATTGTCCCAAATTGTTGTTCATGACAGTGTAGGCAGTTTGGATTGTGGTGTTTCTTTTTTTTTTTTTTCCTTCCTCCCTTAGTGTTTGGGATTGAACCCATGGCCTTGTCCTACTAAGCAAATGTCTGTCACTGAACTACATGCCCAGACTTTCACTGTTTCTTGAATTGATTCGTAGTGTATTGTTTTTATCCTATTCTATATCCCATCTGAGGTCCAACAGCTTTTCTGTCCCGTCTAAACAGGTACCTTGCTGAATGGATAGTACATGGGTATCCCTCAGAAAACGTCTGGGAATTGGATTTGAAACGCTTCGGAGCCCTTCAGAGCAGCCGTACCTTTCTGCGCCACCGGGTCATGGAAGTGATGCGTAAGTGAAGATTTATCTTAATTGTATATAGTCACAGGTATCTTTCTGATGATCTGTTTTAAGCTGCAGGGGGCAGATTTTTCCAAAGCTCTTTAATAACTACTTTGAGTTTGTTTCTGATTTCAGGCTTGAGATGGGGACCTAATGCTGCACATGATATTTACAGAACATTTTTAGCATATTGTACCTTGTTCACTCTTGAGACCCAGAAAGTAGGAAAGGATTTATAGGTGGTATGCAGCAGCTTCTTGTATATTCCTAGAAATCTTTCCTTTCTGCTTTACCTTAAAAGATCTTGCAGTGCTCTCACAATCTCCATTTGTGAGTTTTCTTTTTTTTCTTTCTTTTCTTTTTCTTTCTTTTTTTTTTTTTTTTTTTTTTTTTTTTTTTTTTTTTTTTTTTTTTTTTTTTTTTTTTTTTTTTTTTTTTTTTTTTTTTTTTTTTTTTTTTTTTTTTTTTTTTTTTTTTTTTTTTTTTTTTGAGGAGAATGGGTGGTAGGGACTGAGCCCAAGCCTTCACATAGATCTCATCCCCAGCCCTTTTTCATTTTGAGACAGGGTCCCACTTAGTCATGAAGTTGCCCAGGCTGGGCTCAAACTTGTGATCCTCCTGCCTCAGCCTCCCAGAGTATTGTGATTACAGGCATGAGGCACCAGACCTGGCGTTCCCAACCTGACCTAGAGCTCGGGATCAAATACAGGGCCTAGCATGTGCCAAGCAAATACTCTTAACACTGAGCTTTGTTTTCTTTCTAAGACAGGGGATTTGCCACAGTATCTCAGAGCTTGAGCTTTTCTGCTTTTGTCATTAATCAATCATATGCTAGAAGAACAAGATAACCATTTCTCATATAAACACAAAACATTCCTGTTCTCCTTGTTCTTGCTTCTTTCCAACTCTTTGACCTCTTCATTTTAACTCAGTATTCTACCTTGTCTTTTATTTTCAATAAGCATTTTTTTTTTTCGAGACAGGGTCTCACTCTGTTGCCCAGGCTGGCTCCAGACTCACTGTAGTCCTTCTCTGGAGTGCAGGGATTACAGGCATATACCACCGGGCCCAGCTTACGTAGTGCTGAGAAATTGAATCCAAAGCCTTACGCTGCTAGGGAAGCACTTTAACCACTGTGCTATTCCTCAAGCCCTTTCAGTAAGCCTTTAGATAGCTTTTATATTAGGGATCAAACCAAGTTCTATGGGCTCTGTCAAGTTTAGTTTCATTTTCCTATACTGAGGAACTATTTTCAAAGCTTTCCCAGTGACTTTCTGTTGTCTGTGCCTGTCACTCTTGGTTACAAATGCATTGATGACTTGGTAGCTAGACTACATTCATAACAAGGCCTTCAGATGGCTTTCAACAGTTGAGTGTATGTTTTGTGGCTTTCTGTGAGTCTCAGAATTTGAATACATGATGGAAAATGCTAAATACAAAGATAGAACCTGAAGTACCAGAGAAAATTGACAAGTTGTCACGATACAAAGAACTAAGTGTGGCTTCCTTTTCAGTCTTCCAGCCTCTCCCACCCACTTTGTACCTTTGTTTTGGAGTGAGGTCAGGTCTTTGGAAAAAGTAAAGATTACATGCTTTCTGGCTATTTTTACTTACTGCTGTTGTAGATTGGATATTAAGAGAAATTCTGACCTTAGCTTTGTAACATGAATAATTTATTCAGTGCAACGTCTCAGGTTTCAGAGTATAAGATCAAGGCATGCTGTGTACCCTTTCACTTCATTTTAAAATTTTTTTTCAAATTAAAAATTTTTATTTTTTCAACAGGGTCTCACCCTATAGACCAGGCTGGTCCTGAACTCACTACATAGCCCAGTTTGGCTTTGAACACAATAGTCCTCCTGACTCAGCCTTCTGAGTGCTGGGATTATAGAGATATGTCACCACACCCTGCTTATGTGGTGCTAGGGAATGGAATTCAGGGCCTTGTTAGGCAAGTGCTCTACCACTGTGTTGTTCCTCCAACTCTCCCCTCTCATTTCAAAATGGGTTAAGTACTGAGAGAAGGGAATATACTGTAATAGGTCTGAGATCCCAACATAGGCAAAGAATTGGTGTAATTTTTCCACACTTTATTATTACCTGTGTCACACTTGAGATACCATTTTCCTATCTGCTCTGGAAATTGAGCAAGGTTTCTTCTTGACTTTACTCCCATCATTTCTGTGCACTAATTTGGAACTATAATTGTGAACCTTTACATTGACAGAAGGATAATATCAGGTCTTGTAATACTGTCCTTTCTTTGGGAGTGTCTGCCTGTTAAACTGGATATTTGACAATTTAAGCTGCTGTAGTGAGCAAATTAGGATTTCTTGAATAGGATAACTCAATCTAGTAGATACTGGGACACCTAGCCCTTGCCTCTGTGACTTGGGGCTTTGTTCTTGTCTGTTCTAGCTCTGATATATGACCTGAAGGTTCCTCGGTGGGACTTTCAGACTGGTAGGCAGTTGCGTACCTCCCCGCTGTATGACCGGCTGGATGCACAAGGGGCCAGGTGGATGGAGAAACATGGATTTGAGAGGCCGAAGTATTTTGTTCCACCTGACAAAGGTAGGAAGTATCACTTTTCTCCATTTTTGGTATTGTGTATTTGTAAATATATATAACTAGAATGTATTCTGAAGGAATAGTAAGAACCTGCTGGCTGTATTAGGCGGTGCAGTGAGTCCCCAGTACAGATCTCTTCCTCTTCTTTATACTTTTTTAAAAAAACACTTTTCCTGTTTTGTAGACCTCCTTGCACTGGAACAGAGCAAGACTTTCTACAAACCAGACTGGTTTGACATTGTGGAGTCTGAAGTCAAGTGCTGCAAGGAAGCCGTGTGCGTCATCGACATGTCCTCTTTCACAAAGTTTGAGATAACAGTAAGTATGTGAGAACCTAAATAAATTAGAAAACTGCGTACTGCTGAATACCTTTTTATTTCACCTGTCACCTCAGAACTGAGATTGTAAGAGTTCTGGTCTATTTCAGTGTTTGTGTTACTACATTTCTATGAAGTTTTACTTCCTTATGTCTTTGTTTTGGTACTAAGGATTAATTCCAGGATTTTCACTCTGTGCTTTTTCCTTTTTATTTATTTATCTAAGTACACTTTGCAAGTGTACAGGCTGGGCCTGAACTTGTAATCCTTCTGCCTCAGTCTTCTAGAGTGCTGGGATTACAGGCATACCCCACCACGCCCAGACTATCTGCTTTTTAATTTGCCTAGAGAGACTCACTTCTCCCAAGAATCAATAGCTAGCTTTCTCTGCTGGAGCTTCTCACAGTTGAGCAAGTCTGTATTTGGTTCACGTGGTTGCTGGCTCATCGAATTTTCTTAGGAAGCTCATTGTCAGTTGGTTCTGGTACCAGCCAGGTGTGCTCTTGTGCTCACTGTCCTGCTTCATTCCCTACTCTGCAGTCCACTGGGGATCAGGCCTTAGAAATTCTACAGTACCTCTTCTCTAATGACCTGGATGTGCCTGTGGGCCACATCGTGCATACAGGCATGCTCAACGAGGGTGGAGGCTATGAAAATGACTGCAGCATTGCACGTCTGAACAAGCGCAGGTGAGACCAGCTGCTGCCCTGCTCTGCTGCTCCTTCATGCTGATTCCTTAAAGATTCTGCAAGCGGAGCACCTGATGTACTGTAACGATCCCAGGGACTGAAAAACCAGACTCATAGCCAATTCATTAGTAGCCCCAAATAGAAATGGGGGGTGGTGAGGGGAAACCACAAGATTATGTAAAACCCTACCTAGTAGTTAAGATTTTGTTTTATCATTATTTGGTACATTCTACAGTGGTGTGGCTGGCCTTCCCTGAAAGTTGAGATCATTTTGCAATATTCTTGATAGAGCTTTAGAACTAGATAAGAACTAGATATTTAAAACAAACTTATTTTTTTTTTTTCCTGTTACCTGGTTTTGATTGTTTTGGGGTCTCACTTTCAGTTTCTTCATGATCTCTCCGACCGACCAGCAGGTCCACTGTTGGGCCTGGCTTAAGAAACACATGCCTAAAGACAACAATGTGCTGTTGGAGGATGTCACCTGGAAATACACTGGTAATGCATCTCCTGGGGTCGACTGAGTGAGAGGAAAGCAGATGAAGATGGGTCTTTCTTCCACATTTGCTTTTTTTTTTTTTTTTTTTTGGTACTGGGAATTGAATTCAAGGTCTTTGAACTGAGCTGTATCTCAGCCTATTTTATTTTGAGACAGGGACTCACTAAGTTGCCCAGGCTGGGGTATAACATGTGATCCTTTTGCCTGAGCCTCCCAAAATGTTGGGATCACAGGCATGTAACACCATGCCTGGCTTGATGTTTTAAAAAGAATGTCAGGGGCTAGAGGAATTGCACAGAAGTTACAGCACTTGCCTAGCAAGCACGTGGCCTTGAATTCGATTCCCCAACACCATATAAGCTGAGTGTGGTGGCACATACCTGTAATCCGAGCACTCAGGAGACAAGAGTCAGGAGGACTGCTAGGAGTCCAAGGCCAGCCTCGACTACAGAGAGAGATCCTGTCTCAAAAATAATAGTAATAAAATGTATGTCAGAGTTAGTAGCAAAGCAGTTCTCTGGCAATGAATTGATCTCTACTATGTTCCCCACTTTATAAGTGGAGTATTTCAGTTTCTGTTCATTGCCATGTCTGCTGTTGTTGGCACGTAGGAGTACAAATATTTGCTGAATGGATAAGTTTTAAAAGAATTTTTGTATTATCTGCATAATCCAATCTTCAAAATTTCTCCTTCTCCTGAGCACATAATTAGGAAACTGGCAGTCCTACTTGAGGCTTCCTCTTCTACCCCATTTCAGGCTTATCCCCTTCTTTCCTCTCATGTGACTCCTTCCCCCTGTCCTGCAGTTGTTCGCTTTCCCAGAGCCTCAGTCTCAATAATCTGTCATTAACAGCAATGTAACTTACTTCTTGCTACCAGGTTGGCAAACTATAGAATGTTACTGAACAGACTGTTGATATAACTAACATAGGCTGCTGTCACAGTCATCAGAGACTCAGGTGGGCAGACAGCTAGATCATCTAGGAGGAGGACAGGACTTGTGCAGGGGGTATTTATAGCCAGCCCAGAAAGTGTCCCATTGGCTAGGTCTTGGTCTTGTGATCCTGATCTCATTACAGGAGGCTACAGAATGTTGTCTTCCTATAAACTAGGAAGAGGAGGGTATACTAGCCAGGCTTTTATGTCAGTGTGATCAGCAGCTGCATTCAGCAGGCCTGTTATTGGCATGTGCTGCATTTTTTTTTAATTGCCTAAGCCAAAGGACATTCATGTGGTCTTAGCACTTAGGCCTGGCAAGTCCAGAGCAAACTTTTCCCACTGGCTCAGCTGTTCACCTGGAGAGGCTGGACATCTCATGTTCTTTTCTGTGCAGCCCTCAACCTGATTGGTCCTCGAGCTGTGGATGTGCTGTCTGAATTGTCCTATGCCCCTATGACTCCAGACCACTTCCCAACTCTATTCTGCAAGGTGGGTGCTAGTACAGTTTTTTCAAATGGATTATTTCTTTTATAGAGGTAACAGAGACATACTGTACTTAATATACTTAAAGGTATTTTGACCTTTATTTTAAACAAACCAGATAATCAAGTTTTTTTTGTTGTTTTTTACCTTTTTTGTTTTTTACCTAAGTATAAGAGTATTTTTGAAGTGGGTGAACTTCTGTGAGTGTCAAGTCTGCACATTTATGGTTTGTTGCAGTAAATTTTTAAATTATAGGATTATAACACTGACATCAAAGGTGTCCACTGAGGTCATATACTTTCTGCCTAGTCATTGCTTCTTTTTTATATACAGAGTGAATAACTTATGTGTATATGGTATCTTCAGATAAGAAATGGCATAGCTGAATCCCTAAACAAATTATGTAATTTTATTTCCTGTAAGTGGTCACTATAGCTGGGTGGAACAAACTGTAACTGAATAAAAGCAGTGATGGCCGATTAGAGCAGAATAAGTGAACACGTTTGGTCACTTGTAATAGGCAGCTGCTGGACAAATACTGGAGGAGCCTCTTCGAAATTCGAAGCAAAGTCGGGTTTGCCCTTCATATATTTTTATACAATTGTCTGTCTTATCTAAGGCTAAAGGAAAGCAGCAGGAAGCTCATGAACACATAGCCCCCACAGCTCTCTCAGCAGATTGACAAACTTGTGCCTGCCAAGTGCCTTATGTCGGGCTTACTAAGGAAGCTGTTTGCTTGCTTCAATGCTGACACCATTTTCCTCTGCAGAATAGTAATCGATTCAGTGGCCCCAGCTAGGAACTTTTGAAAAGGAGTCATGTTCTGTGAACAACAGGCATCATCTTTTGTATGGCAAGTGCCAAAGATTTGTGTGCAGAGTCCCTCAGAAAAGACACTTAGTCTTCATTGCTCCATATACCCCCAAGTAAGCCAAGTCTTTAGCAGGACTTGGTAAAGAGAAATAGTTCATTCTTATCAAAATCTGTGCTGCCTCTTCGCATTGTCAGTGAGGCTAAAACTCAGAAATAGAGATGTTCACGTGAAGAGATGTTGTAAAGATGCTGTTTTCAGGATGAAACACTTTCCTTCACATGTGTCTCCTTTAGAGGTGAGCAAGGGTTGTACTCTCAGGTACTCTTTCCCTTGACAAGCATGTGGGTGTTTCCATTGACAGTAATGGCTGGTTTTGTCTCTGCAGGAGATGAGTGTCGGCTATGCAAACGGGATCCGGGTGATGAGCATGACTCACACAGGGGAGCCAGGATTCATGCTTTATATCCCCATAGAGGTGAGAGGGCTCAGCTGTCCTTGCCCAAGACCGCAGGGAGGATGACTTTCCCAGCGATCGTGAGCATCAGCAGGTTTGGAGAGCGAGGTCTGCTTGGGCCTTGGGAATTGAGATAGGCTGCATGGAAAAGATTTTAAGGATACTTAAGTTAGTTGATTTTTCTGAACATATATATTTACATGGCTTAAAAACCTATAAAATTATTATATGTAAAATGTATAAAACCGGACAGTGTCACCTTACCAGCTACTACCAGTGTATGTTTTTTCAATGTCACATCAAAAATTTTTTATGCATGAGTAAATTTAATTCAACAATAGCTTTTCACAGTGGGAAGACTACCTAGGGAAAGAGGAAGGTAGAACAACTGAATGTATCAAAGCCGAATTTGGATTTTTTTAAGCATTGCAAACATCAGTAGAAAACATCTGGAAAGAAATACCAGCAGTAACAGTTTCCCTATTAGACTCCACCTAATGTCTATTAAATCAGTTCCAGAAGGATTCTGCTTAAGAAATAAGGTCAATTTCCTATATGGAATATCCAACCTCCTGGAACCCTTCTGCTGAAGTTACTATATCCAAATAAAATAATATATTTAAAACAAAGCCATCAAATATCCTATAATGCTATACATAGTTTTTTTTTTTCTTGTTTGGGGAGGTACTGGGGAGAAAGTCATGGCCTTGACATTAAGCTGCAATCCCCACTCCATTTTTTAAATTTTTGAGACAGGGTCTCTAAGTTGCCTAGGGTGGGCTTGAACTTATGAGTCTTCCTGTCTCAGCTTCTCAGAGTGATGAAATTATAGGCCTGTGCCACCAGGCCCAGGACTATACTTTTTTTTCAAGACGAGCATAAGTGTGTTTAAGTCCAACTTAACTTTCAGGATCAGTGAAAAATAACATCTAAGGTCCTTATTCATTGGACTCATATCTACTACTCAGAATATATAAAAATTACGTGAGCTAAATTCAGCCCAAACATTACTACCAGTGCTTCCGAGGTTTTGGTCTCTGGTTCTCTTTAACTGTATAGACATCTTGAGTCATGGGTAAGAGACTGAGTTTTCACAGCTTGGGCCAGCACCTGAAGCTGTAGTAAAGGTTAGGGAATTGAAGCAAAACAAAGCCCAAGAAATACTGGGAGTGTTATTTAATAATTACCATATATAGAAATCACCTTATAAAACATGTTATAGAAGTGAAAGATAAGGGTCCTGCTTTTGTGGAGCCTGCAGTCTAAGTTGGGGTGACCCGCTCGTTACTGCTGAGCTCTAGCACCATGGCTTGTCAAGGATGAAGTCCTGGGAGTTTTGTACATCTTGTTTGTTTACATTAGTAGTGGTAAGCCACCCCCAGTCATATTCTATGTTTAATTCTGAAACTCGCTACTGACTAACCTTTCCTTTCTCTCTACAGTATGCTCTGCACGTCTACAATGAAGTGATGAATGTTGGGCAGAAATATGGGATCCGGAATGCGGGGTATTACGCTCTTCGCAGTCTCCGAATTGAGAAGTTTTTTGCCTTCTGGGGTCAAGATTTAAATACACTTACTACGCCCCTGGAATGTGGAAGAGAGTCTCGGGTGAAATTGGAGAAGGTACTGTGTTGATCCAGATTCTGAGCTGTCGCTTAACTTCCTGAGTAATAAGATCTTCAATAGCATAAAGCAACACACCCCTCATTCTATAATGCTATGCACACCTGTTTCTCCCCCCCTCCCCCACTTGCTGGGAGGTAAAGCCAGGGATAGGTACTGATTAGCATCTTCAGAATAGAAGACTAAAACATTTTCATAAGAAAACATCATACCCAAACAGTTAGTATCGGGTACATTCAGGGCAGTATGACCATAAACTGATTAATACCCAAGGGGCTGAACCCTATGAGGGAAAGTTTACTGAGTCGGTTGTGGCTGTTCCTTTAACATGGCATGTTTATACAGTAATATATATGCTGCCTGATTTTTTCAATGGATAAACTTCTTTTGTTTTTGTTTTTTAACAGAGTCTTGCTCTGTAGGCCAGACCAGCCTTGGACTCAGGACAATCCACCTGCCTCAGCCTCCCAAGTGCTGGAATTACAGGCACCCAGCTTTATATGGTGCTGGGTACCTATAGTCCCAGCTACTTAGGAATGCTAAAACTTGAGGCCAGAACATGTTTGAGGCCAACCTGGGCAACATAGTGGAAACTCCATCCTAAAAAAAATCTAGCAAATTTCACTTTCTAAATGTTTTTGTTCTAAGTGGTCTCCTGATTGAAACCTATTTATAAAATAGAAGCTGAAGCATGGTGTTGCATACCCATTACCCTAGAACTTTGATGCTGAGGTAGGGGAATCTCAAGTTGGGTTGGAGATAAGCCTGACCAGCTTAGTGATTTCAAAAAAGGGCTGGGGAAGTAGCTCAATGAAGGCTCTGGGTTTCTGGGGATAAAAGTGTGCTTGCGTTTTTACAAATACTCTGCTAGTGATTTCTGTGTTGTGAACGCAGCTTTTCACGTGGTGATAAAACCTGCCGTTTCACAAAAGCCAACAGGAGTGTGCTGCATCCCACTGTCGCCAGCTATCCTCCTATGCTGCTTCACATGCCAAGGGTCAGAGTACAGGCAGTGCATAAATATTTCCTCTCTTTCCTAGGGCATGGATTTCATTGGTCAGGATGCCCTCCTGCAGCAGAAACAGAATGGAGTATATAAACGCTTCACTATGTTCATCCTAGATGACCACGACACAGACCTGGACCTCTGGCCTTGGTGGGGAGAGCCTATTTACCGGAATGGGCAGTATGTTGGCCAGACTACCAGTAGTGCCTATAGCTTTTCCCTGGAGCGACACGTGTGCCTGGGCTTTGTGCACAATTTTTCTGAGGACAGTGGGGAAGAGCAGGTGGTTACAGCAGATTTCATCAATCGGGGAGAATATGAGATTGACATCGCAGGATGCCGCTTCCAGGCCAAAGCCAAGCTGTACCCTATTGCCTCCCTCTTTACTCACAAGCGCCGAAAGGATGACGTTGAGCTGAGTGACTTGCATGGGAAGTAATGCCAGGGCAGCTGCGCCTCCTCCGTGTCATCTCACCCTGAGGAACATCACCTTAACAGCTTTTCAGTTCCCTCTGAACTGAAACTTCACCTCCCATTTAGTATCTCCTTGATAGAATTTTGAACTTGATCTACTTTTAAAACTTTTGCAGCTTTATCTTTCCACCTTCTCCTGTTTGGAGTAGCCTCTTTTAATACTCACTATGGGCTCTTGCCATCCTTCCACCCTGCTCAGATTCCCATGGTGGCAGGAAGTATATCTAACAGGAGCAAGCTTCACCTGTGGATTATACTGAGGAGATAGACTGAATTCAATTCTTGTGTCTCACAGCAGGGTATGCTGGTGTTGTACAGGCCTCAAGGCAAGAAGAGTCCATCTTCCTTAGGCTAATGTTCCCCGGAGTAACCTGTTAATTTTGGTGGAGCTACTGTGTGTCTGATGCAGCCTCTGGAATGGCTTGTGCCTTTTAGCCAGGCAGATCATTCTCCCATTCTGCTACATTGTGGGTTGCACCTGGTATCTCTAGCAAGAAGGTGACCATCTACCTCACTGTCAAGAGGCATCATATGGATGCTGTCTGATCTATACTAGAGACAAGTATTTTACCTACACCATCCTTCTATTTCCTGTGGGCCAGGGCAGCCTGCCTGTGCTTTTCACCTAATCTCTGTGATGAAGTATAGTTGTTTCCTGGCTGAGTAAACAAGTATGGCCATATTTCAAAGGGAAAAACCCATATAACCTTTTGTGTTCCTTTTTTAGCAGAAAGTATGTCACTACCAATGCCAAATTTTCTTCTGCTGACACAGTGCTGCTTTTCTTTCAGCTATTCAGTCATCCACTTTAATTTCCCTCTTCTGGGGCTCTGCCTCACCTGTGCCTGTGCCCTTGGCTCATGAGCTCAGCACGTATCTTCTCTCCCTGTGTAACGGAGAGAGGAAGGTCAAGCCATCCAAAGTGAGTGACTAGACCCTGCTTTTCATGCTGAGCTCAGGCGGCTACTGAAACCTTGAACTTTTATGTCCCCTGGCATGGAGGAAACAAAGCCACAGCAGTGACCATTGAGAGTTCCTGAGTATAGTGGATGTAAATTATGAGGCTAGAGGATTGCTTTATTCTTAAACAGCTGTTGTTTGTAATGGGAAGTGACTTGGGGGTACCCCAAGAGTGTTCTATACGTTTTTAAGAAGTGTGTTTTCTGAAGGTAAAATTTCCCTTGTATATAAACTGCCCTAATCTGGATTTTTTTTTAAGTATAAACAAACTGAGAAATTTTAACTCAGCTGTAGTCCTTTGGTATCATGGAAGCATTAGTCCTGTTAAGTCTGTAAATACGTTCAAGATCCTTTCATTAGAGCACAGTTTAAAACCCTCAGGTGTTTGCTTATCTGGCATTTCTGTGGGATCTGTTACCCATTCATCTAGTCAGGCTCCTTCTAGACATTTCTGGCTGCTTCCCCAGGCAGACCCTCCTACTCAATTACTGGCGTTAGTGTCCACCTTTCTAGGCAGGGGGAAGTCTCAGGTGATCATTAAGGGAGTGTGGAGTTAGGATTATGTGGGGGCCTTGCTGTTCTAGAGCAGATGTGTGTTTCGCTAGCTGGTAGGTGCTGCTGAGAGCTGAGTGGCGGCGGTGGTGGCTGTAGCTGTGCAGGACTTGGGAGAGAACGAACGTGTCCCTGGCCAACTAAAAGCAGTCCCAGCAGCAAGCTGAGTGGCTGGGAAGATGGAAGCAGGTGTTCTTAAGTTCTAGGTATCCACTCTCTAAGTATTTTTGCACCACTCCAAATCTTTGTAAATGAAAATTGAGAGTTAAATCCCCCCAATTCCTGACTTATACATAGATAGTACAATACACATGTGGTAATAAATTTGCTCTTTAACTTACGGAGAATGCCATCCTCACAAATAGAAATACCACATAAGTTTGTATTTGGCATAGAATTGAACTGTCATCTGCATTTGTTAATCTCTAGCTAATTAGCATTATTAGCTGTCCTTTCTAAGTATTGTGGAAATGTGACGTATTGAGAATCATGCAGTGAATGTTTTTTTCTCCATTTTTATCCTATATATGTGTGGGATACAGGAGTTAGTTACATCGAGCTTGATTATTTTGGGTACATATATATCACATCAGCACTACAGTTCATTCCCCTTCCTGCAGTAACTTTCTGTTGAGCTACAAGTTGCTAATGTTCGTTCCTTCCTCTTTGAGCCAGTAATGCTTATCTTGCTGGGAGGAGACAGATAGGATTGTTTGAAAAACCTCCATAAATAGGGGCCATACTTTTATAACTGGCAAAGTGGATACCTCCTCAGGTGTTAATGGCATCTGGAAATACTCAGTCATTAGACTTAAGCTGGTGGAGGCAAGATTTCCCCTTCATGATGCTGGCACTGATGTGAAAAACAGCTCTAATTCAGAAAGCCTTAAGCACGAAAAGGGACGAGAACTGCTTAGCTTTCTCAGGACCTTTAACTTTAGATGGCAGTCACAGGGACAGGACTGGCTATAGCACAGAACTAAATAGTTGTCACTGTTCCTAATGTTCTTCTGGGAGGGTCTCATGGATCATTTTCTCTTTGGCCCCAAGAGCCCATTTCTGCAGCTGCAGGAAGGGTGCTCTCTCTCCCTTCTCTCGCATCCATACCAAGAGTCTTACGTCTGCTTTCTTTCCTAGGAAGTAACAAATCCTCAGCTCTTAGTACACTATCCTGCGTGGACTTTTGCATGGATTTAAAACTTTAGCTCCATCTGTCTCCTACCACATGAGTGGCAGTGTGGGAATAAATGGCAGCGGCTGTGCTTACTGGAGACAGCCTGGCTGTGCTTCTCCTCAAATTTATGGACACATGTACTGGTGCCTGAATGTGCCTTTACCATCCTCAGAGAACCTGAGATAGAAGGAACTGTTCTCGGCCCTACAGAGATAGTACTGCAAGTTCCCAGAGAGCCTAGCCTATCCTGGCAGGGCAAGCTGCATCAGTTGCTTTTGGGAGTGAGCTACAGGTTCCTGTTTCCATCCTTTTAATGTCTTGGGAGAGTAGTCAACCATTGTCTTAATATCTAGACAGAGCTCTCTACACTATAGTTTTCCTTCTGTACCCCACCCCCAAAAGTGTTTATACAAAAGCAGCACTGTATCCACAAAATACAGGCATTTTTTCTTAGGGGTAAAGAAAGTTCATCTTGAATTTAACTGCAGGTAGGCAGAAGAAGTCATCAGTATGATGTCTGAGCTCTAAGCTTGCCCTGCATTCATATGCAGGAAGCAGTGGGTGAGCCAGGGTTGGCCTGGCAGTGCCTCCCTCCAACACTGCTCCTGGCTGCACTGCACGGTGCTGGGTTGTATACCCTTTTATTCACATCCACATGGGACTCATGTCTGCAGTCCATGACCCATGCACTGTTTTTCATGAGAACTTATTTTTGTACACTTTTTCCTTGTCCATTAAACATCAGGGTCGGTCCTTGTTTAACAAGAGTCTGGATTTCTCTAACCAGAGCGCATCTCTTAGCAAATGTGACCCTTCTTCCTGGCTTTTGTCTCATGATGCACCTGTTTTTAATCCTTTGAAGATGTCTTCTGCTTCCTTGTTTCTCTGTCTATAAAGGATAGGAGCTAGGAGAAGGGAGTATCTGTTTCAGAAAACCTATTCCAGGATTTCTTTTGCACACTAATTGGAGCTTGGAGCGCCTTTCTCTAAGCCCAGTTCCAGTGCCTTACACTCCAGAATGATGTGGTGGCTGGGACTGAAAGAATGAGAGAGAAGTTCATTTCCACCTGTGGGTTCCCATGACCGTGCATGGTCTCCCATTCCTCAGAACAGATCGGATGGGCGTGCGGCAGACGAGTGCTGCAGCTTGTGTTGGTTAAGGGATTTTATTCACACATTCTGTGAATTCTTGGATGTGTACAATTGCCACTGTAATAATTGTAAAGCCTTGTCATTATTTAAGTTGGAAGTGCTCATGCCCTTTCTGTTCCTGTGCAGTTTGCATGTCATCCTGAAGATGTTCTAGGTGCCTGAGAAAAAAAGCTCACGTAACTAGACACACAGGTGATCAAGCATTTCTATGCTCCATGAATGTGGTGGTAACACTGGGCAGTTATTTCCAGCCAGCTGGGTTTCAAGTGAGATTTTATATTACTAAGTATGTACATGAATAAACAGGCCTCTTAATTCTTGGCCATATCCATCTGTGAAATGTCTTTCATCCTAACTTGGTAGTATATGCACATTTCATCGCAAAAGATAAGTGCTCCATAAAGCCGTTTGTACCTGTGATACCAGAGTTTAAGAATCCGGAAACTCAGGTAAGGAGGATACAGGCTCCTCCTGCAGTCACTGCACTTGACATCCTGCCTGCTCTGAAGCGCAGTAAGAACTGGACACTTGACGCACCTCCCTTACTGATACAGAAGGCAGGGTGCGTGCATTCTTGCCAAAATCCGGGGAAAGAGAACAGTGAGAGCAGCCGCAGTGCCCTCTCCCCCAGCTTCCACGCACAGGTTCAGTCGCTGGGTTTGTTTTTGCATTCCTGCCTATAGCATCCGTTAGGCTCTGATATCAAAGATGTACATCAGGGAGCCAGCAGCTCCTGTTGCTGAATCCATTGTTCCTATTGCACTTTGTCTCTACTGTATGAGGTGACATGTCAGACTCTGGTACAATGTGGCTGACACCTTAATGGGAGAGTATAAATGCCCTAGGCACCTCCCTTTACCAGCAAAGACGCTAGGAGAATGCACTACAACGAGAGCCAACCCTAACAATCCAATTGTTCTGGTAAATACTGACCCTGATCCTTCAGATGCTAGCTGGGATGCCCTGGAAAGGGAGTGAGCAACGGCCTACAAGGCTAGTATGCATGAAGGGCACTGCCAGGTATTTTCAGTAGTGATCTTCAAGGCTGAAACAACCGTATGCAGTAACACAAAGAACTTGGCAGGCAAAATCCAGAAAGAACAAGGAAAGAAAATAGCCATCTAGAAAGACAAGCCATTCTAAAGATTTTACTTGAGCTGGAGGAACGGCACAGAGGTTCAAAGTGCTTGCCTAGCAAGTGCAAAGCTCTGAGTTCGATTCCCCAGCACCACAAAAGCCAGGCCTGGTGGTATATGCCTATAATCCCAGCACTCAGGCTGAGGCAGGAGGCTTGCTGTGAGTCCAAAGCTAGCCGGGGCTACATAGTTCAGGACCAGTCTGGACTACACAGTAAGACCTTGTCTCAAAATAAATATTTTACTTGAAATAAATAAGAGGACTGATTATCTTTGAGGATCCCAGAGAGAAACCACCACTTAAAGGTGCTGGGCCCCTTCCTTCTGATAAAATAGCTTGGCCTCAGGTGATGTGGAGTAGGGCAGGGGGAAAAGCATATACCCAGTACTATAAACTATTCTATATTAGACACAGATGTACTAGCAGAAATAAATTTTGGGGCACTTAAAAATGGTCTTGAAGCTGGGTCTGAGGCACAGGCCTGTAATCCCAGTACTATGAGAGGCTGAGGCAGGAGTATTGCAAGTTCAAGACTAGCCTGGGCAAGTTAGCAACTTGGTGAGATACTGTCTCAAAAAAATTTTAAAAAGGGCTGGAAATGTAGCATAGTGTGAAGACCCTGGGCTCCACCCCCAGCTCTACACACACCACACCGCACATACACAATAGCCTTGAAAAAGAGTGTCATGAACCTCCCCCTGCCCAGAGAGTTCACATGGTTCAGTGTAAATTGAAATGGGGAATTCATAAGTTATTAACCTTTAATAAAGGGGTGACTATCTCTGCTCCATTTAACTGCCCAAATTTGTCTGCTCAAAATCAAAACCAAAAGAACCCTAACCATTTTAAAGGGCACCTACAAACTTCTGGTCAAGATGGCGGCTGAGTAACAGAGCTGCACAACGTTTACTCCTGGAGCCATTTTAAAAGTTGAGAATATAGTCAAAAACCGCCTGCCTGTTCAATGTAGCTAGGAGAGGAAGGAGTGCCCCACCAACTGAAGGGAGGCCACGGGAAGGTCAGAAGTCTTGAAAACATGAGGGAAACAGCTGCCCACTGAGTGCAGCTATGAGCTATTGGCATCCACAGACAGGCAAGTGTGGAGACCAGAACCTCAGACCGAGGTAAGTGCAGATCCAGGAGAAGTGGGAATTGACAGTAGCTGGTAGCCCCAGACCGGCAAAACAAGCTCCCAGGTGGTGCATACTACAAACGCACTGTGACCGTACCCTAGAAAAGGCTTCCTGGAGACAAGATTTGAAACTGCACTCAGCAGCCACTAATAGGAAGTAAGCAGGAGCCATTAAAAAAAAAAAAAAAAAAGCCAGAGACTGAACTGATTAGAGTAAAAGCTCTGAAGAGTGCAGCTGGGGTTTTGAGGTCACTCTTAAAGAGTGCCTAGGAAAAAAACTGACATAAGAAACAGTTGTGGAGAGGAGAGAACCGACGCGGACCTCCTGAATGGCTGGTTGTAGTGGGAGCACCTCAGAGGGTGACAAACTCCGCCCTCAGGCGAGGGAAGCCAGGACAGGTGGGAAGCTTTGCTGAAGGGGGTGGGGGTGATTCAGACACCTCAGAGGCCATCAGGCTGTTAGGTCCTCCCTCACTTGAGTCCAGTATAAAACTTGGAGGAATTTAGGCACTCACCACACACCTCATACTCATTCAAACCTCTCAGCTAGGCCTTCAAGTGAGGTCCCTCAACACCAGAAACATGGGAAGAAGACAGGGCAACAGGACACCCACAGACGTGAGACCCCAGAAACTAATGCCATGGGCCCATAGGGAAGGAAGTCAAAAAGCAAATAAGTGAGTTGAACATCCAGTTCAAATAAAATATTCTCAAAGAAATGCAAGCAATGATCAGTGGGCTTAAAGAGGAACTTACTAACAAAATAGCGGTCCTAATGGAGACAAAGCTTACTGAACACATAGAAGTCACAAATAAAAAGTTGGCTGAAGTAAACAAGTAAATGCAAGATATGAAGGAACATTTTAATAGAGAAGTGGAAATCCTGAAATCTAGCTGAAATTCAGGAATATGAAAAACTCATTTGAAAGCAGAGAAGTTGGCCTGAACACTGCTATGACAATTTCAGACCTTGAATACAGGGCTATGGAAACATTAGGCACAACTCCAAAATTAGAAATGAGCAAAGTAGCTGGATACAACAGCTGATGGATGATTCAAAGAGAACCAATCTCAGAATTATGGGTTTGAGAGAAAGAGAAGACAGCACTGAAGAAATAAAGAATTTATTCACTGAAATCATATAAGAAAATCTCCCAAATCTAGAAAAAGAAATTAATGTTCAGGTACAAAAAGCTTACAGAATACCAAATAACTTCAACCAGCAACGAGACTCGCCATAACATATGATAAAAACCTCAGAAATACAACATAAAGAGAAAATACTAAAAAGCAGCAAGAGAAAAAAAGGCATTATTCTACCAAGGCAAAGCCATTCAAATTACTGCAATTTCTCAGTGCAAACTTTAAAGGTCAGGACAGCCTGGAGCAAAAATATTTCAAGCTTTAAAAGACAGCAAGTATCAACCCAGGTTGTTGTATCCACAAAAATCATCCCTGAAAATTGAAGAAGTAAAAATTTTTCATGACCAAGAATCCCTAAAGAAATTTGTGATCACTAGACCAGTACTGCAGAAAATACCTGAAGGAATCTTTGAGAGAGGCAGAGAGACAAGCAGCACCAAACAGGGAGGAAAGAGAATGTGTAACAAAAAAAATAGATTGGTATTTGAATCATTTAATATACTTCTAAAACAGTACTAGCTGTTTCATGAAATCTGTGAAATTCCCCCCACATTATTTGTAATAGTACATTAGTTTGCAAAACATAATAATTATATTCAACATGGGGAACTGGTGTAAAACCTTTAAAAAATGTGTGCATGGGTTTATAGATGGATAGGTAGACAAAGTGATAAACCAAATCTGGCAAAATGTTAGTAATTAGTGAACTATGAGTAAATAACTTATTAAAGTTAAAAAGTTAAAAAATTGTGAAATAACTAAGTATCCCATTATATCTATTGCTTTAAGTGTAATATATTTGTGTGATATAGATTTAAGTTCATTTAATGTGGCAATCTGACATAGACTTTAAGTTTGCTTATTGTAGCAATTCACTTATTTGGTCTTTGATGTAGGTTTATCCCAAGAACACTGACTGATGTAATGATAACCTGAATGTCTTCTGAATGTACATTTACCTTCCAGTACTCGGCTAAGGCATTTGAAATTTAACGTCTTTTTCTCACATTTTTCTAGCCTTATGAATTATGTTGCTACAGTTCTTATGCGGACTGGTGGGTGAAGCCATGTTAAAGAATCTCAACAGAGATACAGTAAGATATAGAAAAAAGAACTTTTGGCAAATATCCCAATAAAGGGCTCTGCTGGACTCAGAGAAGAGGCATCAAGATTTGGCCACTTTTAGTGTCGGGAAGCTGAGCTAAAGAGTGGTAATGTGAGTGCTATGAGTCAGATGCAGAAGACTGAATATGTTAAATATCACGTGGTTTCTCTGATTTGGGAAACCCAGAACACAGGCATTCTACAGAACCATATGGGTGTGAGAGTGGGAGTTGCAGGGGGATGGGGAGGGTGTGGGAGGGCCAAAACTGGGGATTGTAAAATTGATGTGATATATATGTGCTCAAAATACTCACGTTCACTGTAAGCATTATGTACTGCATATATACATTAATAAAAATGTGGGAAAAATAAAGGGCACCTAATGATGACTATAGCCTTAACACTTTCATCCATTAGGCCCCCCACCTGACACTTAAAATTATTAAAATTACTGATTCAGCAGCTGTTAAATACCACTCTCTTGGAGCTGGCTAACCTGTTCAGGGTCCATTTCTCACTGCAGTTTGTCCCCACCTTTGAAGGGCTATAATATACCTTTCCAGGCTACCGACCGGGGAATACCACAGCTTTGTCATCACAGCCTGCAGACCAGATCTTAATGACCCCCAGAAGCCCAAGCACAGTATTACACTGAGGACATCCTTTTCCTAGATTGATCTGATACACGAATTAAAGACATTTAAGTCCAGTATTTCTTGGTATTATTAACATCTGATAGCAGCATATTACTTCCTTGTTTAAAGATCTTCTAAATTAAAAGTGATGGGCACTCCTCTGAGTTCCCTCAAAAATAATCTTTCATGGTAGAGGCTTCGACTACTTTCTATAATGTCACTTAATGTCTTTAAACCAGTAATAATGGCCATTAATTGCCCTGGAACTTCTGACAGAAGACGACACAGTACTCTTGGGCTCACACATTATCCGTCAGAACAAGGTGACTGGGTCAGGCATGGTACACATCTCTGGGAGGCTGAGGAAGGAGGATTGCAAATTCAAGTCCAGCCTGGGCAACTCAGCAAGACCCTGCCTCAAAATAAAGAGGCTAGAGGTGTAGCTTGGTGCAAAAGTCCTAGGTTCAGTCCTCAGAACTGCAAAAATAAACTAACATAATGAGCACCTGCGGGTTCTCTTGGAATCAAAGGCTCCCACCCTCAGCCTGAGAGCCTCCGTGTCTAGCTGTCCATTATGCGGCAGGTCCTGGAAATAACACCCACCTACACCAGCCTGTTTACCCCGCCTGCACCTAATTTTCAGTATATTTTATATCTTTGTGTGTTCCCATAGAGACTGGATTAAAGGCACACACTCTTCTCGAATTCACCTGCCAGACTTTCACCCGCCACTGCTGAGCTGTAGGGGATGCATATGAACTAAAACCTAAGCTGGGTGCAGTGGCACATGCCTGTGGGAGGCTGAGTGGGCAAAATCACAAGTTTGAGCCTAGCTAATGTTAATGACTTAGCATAACCCTACCTCAAGATTGGGGGAAAAAGGTGTGGTGGGGAGAGGCTGGGGATGTAGCTCAGTGTATGTATTGGTCACATTTATTATAATGAGTATATAATTTATAGTATTTAAATTTTTTACAGTATTTCATAACCTACTAAATAAAAATTTAAATTTGTCGCTGATAAAAATTGGGAGTATGGAGTGATGGTGCAGGCCTGTAATCCTAGCAGCCTGGGAGGCTGACACAAGTTTGAGCCCAGCCTTGGCAACTTAGTGATTCAGTGAGATCTTGTCTCAAAATCAAAAAAGTGGGCTGGAGATGTCGGCCCTGGGCTCTGATCTCCAGCATCACAAAATAAAATAGACTGGTGTAATCTCCTTGTACCTGAATTTCTTGATCTGCAGAGAAACAAAACTGGCTAAGGGCTGGAGGAATAGTGTAGTAGTTAAAGAGCTTGCTTAGCAAGCACAAGGCCCTGGGTTTGATTCTCCAACATCATATAAGCTGGGCATGATGGTACATGCCTGTAATTCCAGCCATCAGGAGGCTGAGTCAGGAGGATTGCCATGAGTCTGCGGCTAACCTGGGCCCCATAGTGAGCTCAGGATCAGCCTGGACTAGAGTGAGAACCTGCCAAAAAATAAAAATAAAATAAAAAACGTGGCTAACACGAGCATCATTACCAGAGTAACTATAAAATCCATAAGATAATATAATCTCCCCTGACTCCATCTCTCACTTATTTTGTCCCTTTCAAATTTCATTGTGCTCTCGAGACCATTCTTCCAATTTAAATTTCCCCCCTTCTCTAACATTCTTCCTTCTACTGTCCCGAGGGAAGCACAGCTCTCATGACAGAAGGTCACTGCCACATGGGCTGCCCACTTCCAATGACCAGCTCATCCTCCTGGCTTCCAAGGCAACCCACAGACGCCTCCCCCTCAGTTCTGAGGCCATCACTGCTCCTGTCTGCATGTCTGCCACTGCCGCCTCCCCCCAGCAGAGTGCCTGCCTCAGCTCACTCCTGAAATCCACAAGCCACCTGTGCTGAAGCCATCCCTGCCATACCTCAGCGAGTCCACAGTGCATCTCCACAAAGGTCCTGGATCCCTTCCTCCTTTCTCTGCATCCTAGAGCCACCGACTGTCACATCCTTTACATATCTACAATGCTTCCCTGTATTTTAGCTCCTCCTCCTCAGCATTTTAACAGGCTCACATCAGCCCCGAGGTGATTTACAGAATGAAGCAAAAGATACCCAACTTTTTTGTAATATTGGGGATCAGGCGCAAGCAGGCCACACTGAGCTACATCCCTGCCCATTTTTATTTTTTATTATGAGCCAGTGTCCCTCTAAGTTACTAAGTTGCTCAGGCTGGATTTGAACTTGCAATCGTCCGTCAACCTCCCAGAGTGTTTGGATTACTTGGCCTGCATCTCTGGGCCTAGCTACCACTTTCTTCAAGTAGTGATGTCTCTTTAAGAGCAGTACTGTTTGAGGAAAAAAAGTGTTAGTGTGCATTGAATTCAGTGAGGACTGAGCTACATCCTCATCCCTTTTTTAAGATTGGGCCTGAGTTTCCTATGCTGGCCTCGAACTTACAATCTTTCTGCCGCAGCTTACCAAGTACCTGGGATTTGCATGTATGTGCCACCATGCCTAGCTAAATTAATAAGTTTTACTTTTAAAAATTCTTTTTTTTTTTGCGGTACTTGAGATTGAATCTAGGGCCTTCAAATTGACCTACATCCCCATCCTTTTTTTTTTTTTTTTTTTTTTAAGAGACAGTCTACCTAACTCAGTTAATTGCCTGTGCTGGGCTCAAACATACAATCCTACTGCCTACTCATCCCAGAGTGCTGGAATTACAGGCCAGTGCCACAAGGTCTCATCTACCAGTGAGTTTCACGAACAAAACCTAACCCTGGGGCTCAGATGTACTGGCTGTATGGCCAGGCACGTGCCCAAATGGTAGAGTACCTGCTGTTTTCATCTGATGATAAATTCATGAACAGAAACGCTTGCTTACAGGCTCAGTGTTTCCCTTTCTCCATCCTGCTCTCTCCGGAGCCCAGCCCAGCCGGGCTTGAGCCCTGCCACAGCTGACACACTGCTTTATGCCAAGTACTTTCAAGGTGCTGGTTTCCAAGGACCCCTTCAGAGCCTTCAGGACCTCTGACCCACCTTCCTGCTCACACATGCAGCCTGTGGACTCCACACCTACTTTCCGGCTCCCCTCTTGGCCTGCTTCCAGCCTCAGCCCGCCCTCGGGGCTCTCCAAGACCTCTTTCTCTTCTCCTTCCACGCACTCCCCACCCACAGTGACTTCCACGTCACCCTGACAGTGGCCTAACCCACCCTGTGC
>PVKB01007337.1:0-37706 GCA_004027205.1 Ctenodactylus gundi | reverse complement strand
TGTGTGTGTGTGTGTGTGTGTGTGTGCACGCGCGCTCTCCCTCTCTTACACCCCTTTCCGTATATGTGACTAGGGGTGCAAGACTTTAATGGATATTTGGAAATCCTGTTTTCAGGAATGATTTTGTGCCGCTGGTCTAATTATAAGAGAAGCGCTACTCCCAATATGCTGTGTTTACCACTCTGTTATGTTCATTTGTAACCCATTGTGTTAACGTTAACTTTAATCATCTGTTTTTTTTTTTTACTGTGTTCATTTTGAAAACTTGGTGTCTGAGCTGTATGAATTACAAATTATAATATTTTTTGAGTGCCGCAGAGATTATAATGTTTTGTGGTCAGCTGAGAGAAGACCTCTAGGAAATTTTACCTATCGAGAGTGTATCAACTTATCCAAAGAACGGCCATAGTGACCAGAAAGCTTTTCCTACAAGAGAATGCATTGCTTCACTTTACTGTGCAAAATAAAGAGGAACTGGAGCACAGTTATCAAAAGTTAAGCTTTCTTTAGCACCTCTTTATGAAATATTTTTAGGTTTGACATTTAATTTGGGAGCAGCATCTCCCTTACCCAAAGAGCCCGAAGAAATGCCGCTCTCTTGTCCTTGAGCTGTACCTGTTGCTAAACAGGAGGTAAGAAGAGATTAAACTTTCCCGGACCCAGTGAGGACTACTTTATAGGTTTTGTTTTTAAATGCTGACTTTTCATTAACTTGTACTTAACAATATTAAGTTCACACATAGTTGTATAATTTTATCAGTGAAGTCTTCCTATATTTGAATAGATTAGTGGGAAGCTTAAGTAGAGGCAGTGTTTTTCTTATTTTGCATATGATCTGTAATCTCCTTGCTATGTTAATTCCTGAGCAAAAAATGGCCACAAAAGGATCGTGCTTATTTTCAAGGTTTGTTCCCTTTTTTATTAAATGTTAGTGTCGTTGAAATATTTTTATGAAGTCAGAATTGGAGACACAACCACAAAATAACCAGACTGATCTAATCTCCACTCTTACTAACTGGCAACCTTATTTTTACTAGCTGCTACAGTAAAACTAGGCCTCTATTTGACTGTAGTTAAGTAAGTTTTTTTAGTACTAAGTATTAGCCAGTCTTTGGCTTCTGAGCAACTGTAAATAGTTTAGAAAATCTGTCCTCCAGTGTGAGCTAGCTACATTTTAAATTGTAATTGTTTACCCTGAAATTCTGTGTAGTCATCTGTTACATTTCCTATCATTTTAAATTGTTGTGCTTATGAAATTTAGAAAATTTAGTAAAGCATGATATTTCAAGAAATACTCGACAATCTTAGAAGAAACTTTGTTTGGCAATGTTACGAGGAAAAAGTTGAAGCTGGTACCAATATAAATATGTATCTTTATTTAGCAATTAAATTTAAATTGAGTGGAGAAGAGCAAGAGGGCCCAGGGGACTGGTTATTTTTTGTGAGTTCGCTTTTGTTTTTAGATTGAAAGTTTTTGGATGTCACCAAAATGGGAATAGTTGATTTAGTGGAAGAAGAATTTGAACTAATTCTAAACCTCTAAATTACTTGCATTTGGAGTTGATCAGAAGACAGTGCTGTTGTATACTTCAATGTATCAGTTGACTTTGAAATAGAATTTGTATTCAGTTGTAGTAGTTTAGTAGCTTCATATTTAGTAGTTTCAGACTTTATTTCACCCTAAGCTAAATGATTATATATTAAAATTTTCAAAATGGTAGTTCTCATTCAAGCGTGCCAACAAGAAGGGATAGAATAATCTGTATGCTTGGAATCTGCTGTAGTGGGTGGGTGTGAGATTCCCCTACATAATTGTAACACACTAACAGTCCTGTATTGTAGGTACTGCTCTTCTGTTTCATCTCTACAGAGTTTTCATTAATGGTGGTGGGAATGGATCAAAAAGTTGTGTAAACTTTCAGAAAAACTTAGCTATATATCCTTTGCTCAGGATGCTTGGGACCAGAAGTGTTTCAGATTTTTGGGAGTGTATTACCAGTAGAGCATCCCTAATCTGAAGTCAGAAATGCTTCTGTATTCAGAATTCTTTGAATATGATGTTGGTACCAAAAAATTTTGGTTTAGAGATAGTCAGTTTTGTATATTGAAGTATATTTTTGTTTGGAAATCAAAGGCTCTTTATGTAGAATTTAGTTTCTGGTTGGTTGGGATGTGGGTGACTGATGAATTAATCACCCAGTTTTTAAGTATATAGAGGTAATAACTGGAAAAAAAAGTCCTTCAGGAGTTAAGGACCTAGAAATACAATTTGTAAATCAGTTTTTATTTCATGAATCATTTTGTTTTATATTTGGTCATTATATACTTTAGCCTATTGCTTAGCCAATTACAGAAAATAAGTTTATGGGATAAATGTCAGTGAAACATTTCTGATGTATTTGTGTTTAATTGAAAATGGTTTTAGAATAACATAAGATCCAGTGAGGTTGATAGAGATTGAGAAACAGGTATAGATGTGTATAGGGGAACTAGAATTCATTTAGTTTTTATTATTTATAAGCCTAGTTAATTTAGCTGCCTGTGAATTGTGCAGTGTGGTTTATTGTGACGTATTTTTAGTAGTAAACTGACTTGTGTACTTTAGAGTGCTTTTTTTAAAAATAGGGATTACAAACTAATTTTACTGCCTTCTTACCACATAATCAGAGAGATTATATCCCTCTGTACCTGCAGATTTTGCATCCACTCATTCAGCTAACCACAGATTGAAATATTTGAGAGAAATTAGATTGGTACCAAACATGTACAGACTTTTTTCTTGTTATCTTGTTATTCCCCAAACAATACTGCAACTCTGTAGAGCTATATTTCACAACACTTGTGTAGTATTTATGATGTGCTAGGCACTGGAGTAACCTGGAGATGATTTAAAATATATATAAGGATAAATGAAGTTTATATGCATTTTTCTGTGCCATTTTGAGCATCTATAGATTTTGAGACTCTTTTTCCCCCCTAATGAAACAGGGTACTGCTGTGTAGTTCAGGCTGATCCTGAACTCACCATGTAAAACCAGGCTGGCCTAGAACTCACATCAATCCTCCTGCCTCAAACTCTGAGTGAGGGGATTACAGGTGTGAGCTACCAAACCCACGAATGTGCTGCTGGGTTGTGGAACCCGGGGCCTCACACTTCTAGACAAGCGCTCTAATCACTTATCTAGGCTCTAATCACTGAGCTGTGCTCCTAGCCCAGATTTTGGTATTTTTTTTTTTGCAGTGGTTGGGTTGTGAATGCTGAAACAGATCCCCTGTTGATACTGTTGGGATAACTAGTATGTATTAGATGATCTACGATTGGATTTTTTATGCTAGTATTTCTCTTCCATGGTGTACAGTACATTTCGTAAATACAAAAATGTAGCTCTACCCCCCACACCCCCTTTTTAGTTCTCTCGGTGGACTTGGCTTGTACTGTTACTTTTTTCTTTTAAATAGGCTTTGAAAAAAACTGGCCCTTGCTGTATCACTGTTTAAATATAACTTTAGGTTTACTAAAAGCAGTACTGGGCTTGTGAAAGAGAATGAAGAATAATAGTTTTATTAATTGTAGTCCCAGGGGTGGGTGGGTGGGTGTGTGTGTGTAGGTACTGGAAATGGAATCTAGGGCATTCACACTGATCTTCATCCCCAGCCCCATTTTTTACTTTATTTTTGGGACAGGGCAAATTACTAAATTGCCTATGCTGGGCTGTAATCTTTCTGCCACAGCCTCCTGGAATGTTGGGATGCCACCAGACCTGACTGGTGATCCTTGTAGTAGTGTGCAGCACGGGTCCCAATTCCCAGGCCAACAAGCGCTGGCCTAGGTATCCACTGGCTTCTGGGATAAATGAGGGAAGCCCTGCCCCCTGTCATCATATTCCTGTTAGGTTCCAATGTTGCTGCTGATCTGACAGGAGGCAGAACTTTGCTCCCCAGGTCCTCAGGGAGAGTGGTCCCCCCTTTTTTGACACTCTCCCCTCTTGTCAAGAAGTTGGGGACCACTGGCCTTGGCAGTATGTATGGTGTATTTGGGACATTGAAATTTTATCGGAAGTGATTAGGGGGAAACTGTCAAAAATAACTTCTTGGAGGGAGGGAGATGGCACTAATAAAAAAAAAGAGAAACATTGCCTAAAGGTAACAAGGTGTTGATCATTTTTCTATCCATCTTATTTTTTAAAGTTCTTTTCCTGACTTGGTAACAGCTATTCGTATATCAAGTAGAACACAGTCTTGTAAAATCTTGAGAGGGTATGTTGCCTTTACAATGAAGCAAGAGCTATTGCTTACTAGAAGTTATATGTAATGTGTAGTTTTGTTGTTGATTAGGTAGCTCCTGTGAAAAGTAGATAAGGTTTTGCAACGTTTGCTATCTAAAATAAAGAAATTATTTCAAGTTGTCTTGGTCTGTTGACTTTTTCTTTGGTAAAGTAGAAATTTCTAGTTTGTTCCATAAGTTTTTCCATTTCACTTCTTTATATATGAATAATTATAGACTATTGTGTAATTTCAGAACATGCTTATTTTCTCATCTTTTTAAAGTAGAAATGAAGCTGGAGGTGTTCTGTATTCACAGGAGAGTATATGAATTATGTCTTTAACTCTTAAGGTATCTTATATTTCTTTCATCTTAACCTTTATTTCATATGGATACAATAATTCACACTGATTTAGGCACTTAGTCTTTGAAGGGGAAGAAGACAGAAATGGAGCTTTATCTCTGCTATAGACTTAGTCAAGTTTGCAACCCAGTACTGGTTACCAAAGGGCAATTAAGTGGTGGTGTGTGTTGTGCTAACTCTTTCTTGTGCCTGTTTAGAGAAACCCTTTCTTTTGTTTTTCTCCTGCTCATGCGATGTTTCTTTGTGCTTTGCTCTTATTTCTTGCTTGTTGTTCAGACATGTAACTGACATCCACTAGCGTTGCTTTGATTCTCCTGGTGACTCAGAGGCAGAAGTTTACTCAGTCCTTATTTGTATTGCTTCTTGGCCTTTCGGCTAAGATCAAGTGTAGATCCTTATTTGTATCACTTCCCTAACATACTTGACCAGATATGCAAAAAGTCAGGTAAGCATTAGCTTTTTATTGACTGAGACTAATGAGATTATTGTGAGATACTACTTTGGATAGTTTTACCTGTACTTAATTTATTTTATCTTTCTGTAGATCATTTGCCATTTCTGTATCACTTTCATGTGGCTTAGCAAAAAAAAAAAAATTTTCCCCCTAATTTGTTAGTCGCAGCGATGCCAGGCGCTGATTTCAACAGGCCTCCGCACTGAGTTCCTGTCTCCACAGGCTTGAAGAGTAAGTCGTGAAGACGGGAGGCGGGTTGTGAGAAGAGGCTTTCTTGTGAAACTTACAGAAGGGGAAATAAAAATAGGGTAAAGCTTTTGCTAGTCAGAAGGAGACCCAGAAATATGGGTTGCCCTTGTCGCTCAGTGTCTAGGGGTTTTTAATACAGAACTGGGTAAGGGGCTGTCCTGTGCTAATCAGTTGGTTACTAGGCTGGTTGCTAGGTTCTCCACCCTTAAACCCGCTGCTGCCACTCACCCTTCACTACTTTCCCCTTAAAGATCTTTCTGTTGTCTTTTAACTAAGTTCTGGGGAGTGATAATCCTGCCTTCCAGTAAATTCTCCTTTTCTGGGGGACCCTATGTCCCTGACTGCCTGTAAGCCCGCTGCCTCCTCTCACAAATTGCCAAAACTCTTACAGGCAAATACCATAGAAAATAACAGTTACTTTTATGTGGTCAAACACTAAAGACATGTTATGGCTCTGTTTTTTTGTTGGTGAAACTTTTATGTTGAATATTCTTTAAAAAGTCATCTACTTGTATTTGTATATTTTTACTGAAGAATGCTTTCAGGAAAATTTTATAGTCACCATTCAAGTGTTAAGTGTGCAACATAAAGCGAAAAACTTGTGCCATTTTTTCTTGTCCATCGGATTTTTAAAAATTTTTTTTAAAGTTGAATTTGAGTTCAGTTTTGGGTAGTGGTATTTTGATTATTGTATAATTTGGAGCATCATTTCTTTTTCTCAGGAAGCTGAATATGGTGGGCATGATCAAATAGATTTGTATGATGATGTCATCTCTCCATCTGCAAATAATGGAGATGCCCCAGAAGACCGAGATTACATGGATACTCTCCCACCAACTGTTGGTGATGATGTGGGCAAAGGAGCGGCACCAAATGTTGTCTATACGTACACTGGAAAGAGAATTGCATTATATATTGGAAATCTAACATGGGTGAGTATAGTTAATATGAATTAAATTATTGATGACTTTGAAGTGCTCTGGTAGCTACTGTTTTTGTTTAGTTTTAAAATAAAATTAAAAAGTTACTATGTATTTCTATGTATTTGATGACAGGTAAATCAGATAATTCTTAAAAGTTGTTAATTTCAGTCTTGTTTGAATTTTGTTCCCTTTTATCTTGCTTTGCTAGTCATGCCAATTAAGTATGATTATAATTATTTTTGTCTTCAGTTATCCTTTTTATGTTACTCTACCTACCTCACTTCAGATATCCTAATTTGACTAAGAAAAATGTTCACATAGTATCTCATACCAGGATTCGGGAACATGACTACTATTCCTGGTCTTAAAATAGTGTTCATTTTCCTATTCAGATTATCGATTTAACTTACATTTTTTCCTTTTGTTTGAAGTCTGATTTATAGAAGTACTGCTGTATTCTTTATATTTTAATTTGAGTTGATTTATAAAACTTTATATTGGTTGAGAATCTCATTAATTGCATGCCCGATGTATTTAAATTTGTATTAGCATTAAACCTGATATAGTCCCTAAAGCAGTCGTACAGATTTTTTTTCATTTCAGCTATAAGGTATACTTGACAGTTTAAAAGTTAGATATCTAAAAGTCAAAGTAAAATTTGGCTGACATTCATCTACTTTCAGTAACATTTAACTTAAGAAATGTTTTTCAATATTGGGGCTCAACCCAGGACCTTGTGTGACACATACTAGGCAATTGCTTCATCAGTGGGCTATATTTCCAGAACTTTTAATATTTGTTTTTAATTATTGTTTTGAGGCAAGCTCTCATTAAGCCAGGCTAGTCTCAAAATTGCAGTCTTCCTGCCTCAGCCATCTGAGTAGCTGGGGTTGTAAGTGTGTACCACTGCATCCAGCTAAAAAGTGTTTTCCTTAATGTTTCCTCTAAAACTAAGTGATTGATCTACCAGCTAGTGCAAGCCACCTTTGTAAATAATAGCAGTATAGTTATGAGAGTGTAGATACTTAGTAAGAAGTTGAATGTTAGGTGCCAGAGGTATAGCTCGTCAGTTAAGAGCACTTGCCTGCCAAGTTCAGGGCTGGGTTCAGTTCCCCAACACCACATAGCCTGGGAGTAGTGGTGTATAATAAATGAATAAATAGGAAATAAAGGCCTGTATCATTTGGCCTGGCTCAACTTGGAAAAAAAATTTGAATCATAGTTTCACCATCTGTTTTGTGACTTAGTGCAAGTTGTTTGCCCCATCTGTTTCAAGGAGAATAATAAAGTTTATGTTAATAGGATTTAAGAGTTAATTATTTGATATAAACTACATAGCCGGTGCTAATACATGTTAGTTTTCTTTTCCATTTTATTTATTCATTCCTTTATTTATTTATTTTGAGACAAGATCTTGTTCTGTATCCCAGGCTCGTCCTGAAATCACTGTGTAGCCCAGGCTAGCTTTGGACTCGAGCAATCCTCCTGCCTCAGCCTCTCAAGTGCTGGGATTAATAGGTATGCGCCCCCATGCCCAGGTTTGTGTGCTGGGGCATCGAACTCCGGCCTTGCTAGCAGGCGCTTTAACTACTGTGCCATTGCTCCAGCTCCCTTTCTTTTCCGTTTTGTATTCAAGCATAAGATCACACAATATTTTTCTTTAAAGGAAGGAAGTGACAAGTGAGATGGGTTTTATTGAGAATTTAAAATCATAGCAGTTTAAACTTGAAGAAACCAGAAACTCTTAAGAGTAAAAATCTATCTTACCTCTGAGGGTATGTACCTCCTATTTCCAAAACTCTTACCAGGAAATGAAATTAGGTTCTCGAGTGCCTTGGTGGTATTTAAAAATTGGAGGCTGGCTGCTAGCAAATATATTTAAGTTTGTACTGAGCTCTTTTTTGAGTTTACCTTTAAGAGCTAAACTCAAGCAATAAAAATCTTAGATGTATTTTAATGGTTAACATGGGAAACGTGTCTTGCAGTGGACAACAGATGAAGATTTAACGGAAGCAGTTCATTCTTTGGGAGTAAATGATATTTTGGAGATTAAGTTTTTTGAAAATCGGGCAAATGGGCAATCAAAAGGGTAAGAATTTTGTTTCCTTTTATTCAGGTACAAACTAGTAGCTGTTAATTATAGTTTATAAGATAGTTTTCCTTGATGTTAATGCTGATTAGGCACATGTTGTAAGTTCCCTCATTTCTTTGGAAGGAGGATCTTAGGCAAAGATTCATACATTCACATACTTAGTTATGTAGCACACTGGAACCAGTGCGGTTGGAAGTGTGGACAGACTAGGCCTATTTTCTAGTTTTCCTGAGTATTTTCCATCTGTTATTGAAATGACAAGTTATAGATGCAATAATCTTCATTTGATGAAAGTGGGGGAAGGTGGTCAACTGGAGAATAATGTGAGTAACTGAGGTATTTTATTTTAACTTTTAATTATGAAATTGCAAGCAAGATAGGATGTTAGGACAGTGTTGTAAAATACAGATATCCAAGATATCCAAAGTAAAAAAAAATAATGTCGCAATCTTAACCCATCTACTGGTCATGTATATTTATTATGCATATTTACTAAATTTTCATGTTTTTTCTTTAAAATGGTGTTACAATTTACATGCCTTATGCCTTAAAATGGTTAGAACAAATACTTAGTAATATGGGCTCATCTTTTCTTATTTTTGGTTATTTGGTTTCCACTTTTGCCTATTATAAATAATACTGCATTAGGAATCATTTCAGGGCATATTTTTAGGATTTTTGCTTTTAGTGGAACTGGAGATTGAACTCAGGGTCTTTTCACTGAGCTACATCCCCAGCCCTTTTGAAAATATTTTATTTAGAAACAGAATCTTGCTAGTTTGCCTAGGTTGGACTTGAACTTGAATTCTCCTGCTTCAGCCTCCTCGATTGCTGGAATTACAGGTGTGTGCTATTAGGCTGGGCTAGATTTTCTTTTTAAGGATAAATTGTGGGAAATGATAAAGGATGTGCCAAATTTGTGTAGTTCAGTTTTATGAAATATTTTTACTGGTTTATATTATATTGAGAGTATTTTCAACCAGCCCGATGGCATAAACCTGTAATCCCAGTAGTTCTAGGAGGCTGAGGGAGAAGGATCACAAGTTTGAGCCCAGTCTGGACAACTTAGTAGCTTGACGAGACTGTCTCAGAATCAAAAATAAAAATGGAGTGGGAAAGATCTGGGGCTTGATCCCCAGTCCTCCACCCCTCAGAAATCAAGAATATTTTCAAAATATATGCAGAATATGATCACCTAAGTAGCTTCACACCTACCACCTGTCTCAAGTCACCATCGCCTCCTGTTTGAACTTGGCAATAGCTTCTAAACCGGTGTCCCTGACCTCATCCTGATCTCTTGTGTATATTCCACGTAGAAGTTGTACATGTTTTTAAATTTTTAAAGTGGCATTAATGCTTTTTGTGACCAGTCTCTTTAGAGGGCTTTTTGCCTTGTTCCTTGTCTTTACCCATTGGCCTGGGAAAGGATCTATAATCTGTTTTCCTACCTCTACTTTGACTTTATCTCACTGTTTTGTCACATTAAATCTCTGTGTTGGATTGTTGCCTCTCTGTCCCTGCAACCTGCCCAGCTGTCTTTCTGCGTTTCTTTCTGGGATTTTTCGCTTTTTGTCATGGTGTTCAGTTGCTTAGGCTGCCTTTGAACTCCCAAGTGGTGGAACCATAAGTGAGCACCATTGTGCCCGCTTAGTGGCTCACTCTCACCTTCATCCAGAATTCCACCTGTTCTAGAATTTTCTTTCCTGAACATCTTAACCAACATCTTGTGTAAAATAGCAACATTCATAGTTTATCTCTTGTTCTTAATATTTTTTCCTCCCAATATGTTGTAAACCTTGAGAGCAGGGATTTTGTGTGTAGTTTTTTGTCCTCTGTGGTACCTGACATATAGTAGATGATGTTCAATGAATAATTGTTATTTTTTTTCTTGCTGCTAGGGATTGAACCTAGGGCTTTATGTGTGTTAAGCACGTTTTCTGCCCCTCAGCAATAACCTCAGCCCAGTTAATTTTCTAGTTGTTGCGATCCAAGATAACTGCAGCAGACAGCAAAATTTGCTGTCTGATGAGAGAAAAGGGTCTAGTTAGGGACCTTATTGAACAATGTAGATGAATCTAAGTTTCTGAGAGAAAACTTCCCCCACAATGTAAATACTCTATAATTTTCTAAATTAATAAATTACTAAAAATTTTTGAGAAAATTTATATACCATAAATCTTTTTTAGTGTACAATTTAGTGTTTTTTCAAGTATATTTACAAACTTTAACATCATTATCACTGTCTATTTCAGAACATTTTATCATCCCCAAAAGTAACCCTGTACCATGAACAGTTACTTCGTAGTCCCTCTTTCCCCTTCTGCAGACAGCCACTATTGTACTTCATTATGTCTTCGAAGTTGCCTATTGGGGGTATCCTTACTGTTCTATTTAAATGAAATCATATAACACATGGTCTATATGACTAGTCTACATGACTGTGACTTAGCATAATGTTTTCAAGGTTTATCTATGATGTGGCAGTTATCAGTGTTTCTTTTCTTGGCGGAATAATATCTCACATGGATTTAGCACTTTGTATTTAAATCTACCAATTAGCTGATGAACATTTAGTTTGTTTATACTTAACAGCTGTTAAGGAAAATGTCCCTATGAGTATTTGTTCACCAGCTTAATTGTGTATATACCTAGGAATGGAAGTAATGGAATATAATAAATCTATCATTAGCAGTTTAAAGAGCTGCCAGATTGTTTGCCAGGGAAGTTATACTATTTTACATGCTCATCACCAGTGCTTCAGGGCTCTAATTTCTCCATATCCTTACCAGTCCTTGTTAATTGTTTTTTTGGTTATGGCTCTCTTAGTGAGTGTAAAATGGCATTTCATTGTGATACTGATTTGTTACTTCCCTGATAGATAATGGTGTTGAGCATATTTTCATTATGGTAAATAGTGAAATCAAGTCAAATACCTGTGAATTGGTAGGCAGATTATTTTTAAATATTATGTATCTATAATGGAATATTGGTTAGTCACAAAAAGAAATGGAGTAGTAACACATGCTAATTTTGGTGAACTTTGGAAATACACAGTGCGAAAGAAACTGGTTGAACTAAAGGACAATAATTATTTATACTTCCATTTAAAATAAAAGTAAATTCAGACCATTCTTTTAAAATAATAGTAACTACTAATTCCTCATCTTCTACCTCCACTCCTTTATACACTTTTTAGGTTTGCCCTTGTTGGTGTTGGATCTGAAGCGTCTTCAAAAAAGTTAATGGATCTGTTGCCTAAAAGAGAACTTCATGGTCAGAATCCCGTTGTAACACCATGCAATAAACAGTTCCTGAGTCAGTTTGAAATGCAGTCCAGGAAAAGTAAGCAATTTCTCAGAGGTCTTTTTAAAAGATGGTACATAACCAATATTACTTGCATTTGCCAGAAGTTGTACTAGGGAGGTTATATATCTAATATTTAGTTTGTATTTTTAAAAAATCTGTTTTTTAGAGAGTCCACACTGTTTGATTTAATCACTGGTAATAACTGTGGACCCATATGCTAGAACCTACTCTTCTTCATAGATTCAGTACTATATGACACTGTGCAAGTTCTATAGTGCTTCCATTCTTGTCCTGTCCTTCTCATCTTAGAGAAAGGAAGATGCTAATCCTTAGATTGAAGGAAAGCTGTGGATATGGGTTATGGTTGGGGAGAGACCACTGATAATCAGAAATACTTGTTGATATTTTGCTTGGCACCAAGACTTTTCTCCACTTGGTAACGTGAATGTAGAAAAGATTTGTAATTACTCAACAAATGGTAACATTTTAAAAAGATAAGATGGATATAATTAACAGAAATTCAAGTGGTTTTTCTTTTAATGTTTTTAGCATTTAAGACTTAATTGAAGAATATATTACAAAATTTAAATGATCTGTGCTACTGAAATTAAGATTTCTGTTGAAGAGTTTCAGTCTTGGCTGCTGCAGAGTACTGGTATTTTGAAATAACTCATTTACTCAGTAGAAATGTATTTAAACCTGGAGAATTTCAAGACCTCAAAGAACTTAAATAGATGTGAGTGTTTTCCTAATCAATGCTTCTTAAGTAATTTGCACAGGCCCAAGGCATCTGCAGATTATTATATAGTTTAAATTAATTTTTAAAGTTACTTCTATAACAATGGTTACATTTCAGAGAACTTTTAAATCTAATAAGTGCTATTTATGAGTATTTGGATGTTTACAGCTACACAATCAGGACAAATGTCTGGGGAAGGTAAAGCTGGTCCTCCAGGAGGCAGTTCACGTGCAGCATTTCCACAAGGTGGTAGAGGACGGGGCCGTTTCCCAGGGGCTGTTCCCGGTGGGGACAGATTTCCTGGGCCAGCAGGACCAGGAGGGCCACCCCCACCTTTTCCAGGTAAAACTTTTCTTAAATTACCAAGGATAAATGTGTCTACCTAATACATCTTCCTTTTCTCTCTTTTTTCAAGTAATGCATTATTAATGTGACTTACTCTCCTTGTTATGCTATTTTTGGAATCCAGGAAATTTGATCAAGCATCTTGTTAAAGGAACTCGGCCTTTGTTCCTGGAAACTAGGATTCCATGGCATATGGGGCACAGCATAGAGGAAATACCCATTTTTGGCCTAAAAGGTCTTTATTTTTCTCCAAACTTGCTTGACTTATATATAGAATATTTACATCCATCTTATTTTCTTACCTCTTAAAAAGTCCTTTCAAGACCATTTTTCCTTGTTTTACTTTCTAGCGTGGCATCAGAGTAGAATATAAGGTGGGTGATTTCACTGTAAGAAATTGTAAGAAATGTGAAAGGTGGAAGATATCTCTAGGCATTATAATCTTAAAATTTTTGTTTTGTTAATTTTTCTTAGCATAAATTGAGCTAGTTAAATTTGTAAGGATATTCTTCACCTTTGTAATTACTGTAACATTTACCATATGGGTTTCACTTAAAGAAAAAGATTCTTGATTTATAAGTTATACTTGACAAATATGATCTTGACATAAAGGTTAAAATATCTTTATTGAAAAAAGTTTTTTTTTTTTCTCCTTTTTCTCCTTTATTCTGTAGCTGGACAGACTCCACCACGTCCACCCTTAGGTCCTCCAGGCCCGCCTGGCCCACCAGGTCCTCCACCTCCTGGTCAGGTTCTGCCTCCTCCTCTGGCTGGTCCTCCTAATCGTGGCGATCGCCCTCCACCTCCAGTTCTTTTCCCTGGACAGCCTTTTGGCCAGCCTCCACTGGGCCCACTTCCTCCTGGGCCTCCACCTCCAGTTCCAGGCTATGGCCCCCCTCCAGGCCCCCCTCCTCCACAACAGGGACCACCTCCACCACCAGGCCCCTTTCCACCTCGCCCACCTGGTCCACTTGGGCCCCCCCTTACACTTGCTCCACCCCCACATCTTCCGGGACCACCTCCAGGTGCTCCCCCGCCAGCTCCACATGTGAATCCAGCTTTCTTTCCGCCGCCAACTAACAGCGGCATGCCTACATCAGATAGCCGAGGTCCACCACCAACAGACCCATATGGCCGACCTCCGCCATATGATAGGGGGGACTATGGCCCACCTGGGAGGTAAGTTAGTATGTAACAGTGAAAGTGTTTAATTAGTAAAAGAGAACTGATTCTGTGAAAGCTGTTGTAGAAAATATAAATGTGTCAGTTTTGCCCTCCAGAAAGCTGAACTTTTTAAGCTTTTGCTTTATTTTAGCTGAAAGAAATTGGTGTAAGAGAATTTTGCTTAAGAGTTATTTTCTTTGTAGGAAAAAAATAGCCTATTTTATTCTGGCAAATTAATAACTCTTACGACACATTTTTAAAGCTGCTAATGTGAATTGATTCATACTGCTTACGTTTAAAAAAATCTAGTGAGTAGCCGTTTAATATTTATTTTTCTTTTATAGAGAAATGGATACTGCAAGAACACCGTTGAGTGAAGCTGAGTTTGAAGAAATCATGAATAGAAATAGAGCAATCTCAAGCAGCGCTATTTCAAGAGCTGTATCTGATGCCAGCGCTGGTTTGTGTCTTTATTTCACTGTCAGTATTTCTTACTTAATTGATATTACGAACGAACCAGAAACTTAAGTGTAGTTGTGAAGATAGGTCACTTAGATGTAATGTTTTTATATTTTCAGATAATTACCTATCTTTTAAAAAAGCCTTGAGGGCTGGAGGAATGGCTCAGTGGTTAAAGCACTTGCCTAGCAAATGCTAAATCAAGTGCTGAATACCCAAGCTTGATAATCCCAGCACCATATAAGCTGGGCGTGGTGGCACACGCCTATAATACCAGCACTCAGGAGGATTGCCTTGAGTCCAGTGCCAGCCTGGGCTCCATAGTGAGTTCAGGACCAGCGTGGGCTGCATAGTGAGACCCTGTCTCAAAAATAAATAAGTAAATAGCCTTGAAGGAAATAGTATGCTTCGGTTTCAAGTTACTAGGTACTAACCTGGACATTTAGTTGTGCAGGGGCCTTAAGGAAACTCACTTAATTTTTGCATTTGCAAGTGATAATTTGCTTTTCACACAGGGGTAATAATTTATGGTAATTTCATAAGCATCAAATCCTTTTGCAAATTTTGAAACACTTAAAAGGTATATTCTCTGGTCATTTAAAAATGTACTATATTTGTAAAATGCCTTATCACTGTCTAAGTCACTTCCCTATTGCTGTGATATAATACCTGATACCCACAACTTAAGGGAGGAAAGGTTTATTTTTCAGTTTGAAAAGTTCTCAGTTTATTCATGACAGCTGGAAATGGCAGAAAGGGCCTAGCCAGAGAAAAGCTAGCTAGCTGTTCATCCCATGGTGTATAGCAAATAGAATGAGCGAGAAGAGTGGAGCCAGTGAGGGAGTTACACATTCCCAGGTGATGCCCAATGATCTGCCTCTTCACTATATCTTAAAAGTAGAGGAAATCAGTGGCTTAATCCACTCATCAGGTTAATGCTTATGATCAGTCACCTTCCAAACATGTGAGGTTCTGGGGAAAATTGTAGAGACACAAACCGTAACATCACTTTTACTCCCATGTGATTCGATAGTATTTTGAAAATAAAATTTATTTGATAGCAACCTTTTTCCTCTCCCCTACAGGTGATTATGGAAGTGCTATTGAGACATTGGTAACTGCAATTTCTCTAATTAAACAATCCAAAGTATCTGCTGATGATCGTTGCAAAGTTCTTATCAGCTCTTTGCAAGATTGCCTTCATGGAATTGAATCCAAGTCGTATGGCTCTGGATCAAGGTAAAACTTTCCTGTCTCATGTTTTTTAGAACTTCTATTAACAAAAAGAGAAAATACTGCATTTGGTATTTTAAAATAGGACTTTGATTTTGCTTACTGTTCACTCAGCAGCAAGAATGAACTTTTAAACACCAAGCCAGAATCAGATATTTGCATAAAATTCTTCAAAGACCTTTACTTAGAAAAAAAATTGTAAGCATTGACGCACTGTATGGCTTCTCTTTACTCTTAGAATAAGACTGCAAACTTTGAGGCACTGAGATGTTGTCTTAGCTTTGAGCCCCATTTTGTACCACTGCCCTTATTCGCTGCTCTTCAGCCAAATTGGTCTCCCTTTTTTCCTTGGGCACACCAGATGGCTGACCCCTGCTGATTTTGTCCTTGATATTTCTTCTGGCTTGGTTCCGTATCCTTCATGTTTCAACTTAATCTCATGTCTTAGGGTCTTCTCCCAGCTTAGTCTGTCATACCAGTATATTTCTTTAATAGAACTTAACTGTAACCTTTTATTTGTAATTAATGACTATTCTTTTTCCTCGTTGGAAAGATGACATGACCCTTATCTGTCCTGTTCACTACAGATTGTATTTCCTGTGTCTGTAAACATTGCTAGTACAAAATAAGTATTTCTTGAACGAGAGAGTTATGAATAAATAACTTCTTAATAGCTTTTTTAATCTGGTTGTTTGTTAGCATCACTGCTAACCTTAAAATCTTGTATATTCTTGAGAAATATTTAGTCTTTACATGATATCCTTAAACTATCTTTAATATACTGAGTCTGGAAGTAGAATTTTCATTCAGTCAAGGGAAAGGAGTTTGTCTTTGATGTGGTCTCCTACAAAATTTCCATTTGACCCAAACTTAATAGTCAGAATCTTATTTTCTGAACAAATTTTTCTCTTACTTAAAGCTCATATCATACATTGTCTTGTATTTAACATTTTAAGTCCAAAGTCAGAACTTGAGCCTTGATTAGGGAGCTTATTAGCACCTAATAATTTTTAAGTCTAGATGTCTAGAAATACATAAACTAATAGTTTTTGTTTCCTTGTGAATTTTTGAAAACTTTTTACCTTTAAACTTCATTTAAATTGTTTTTTAAAAAGGCTGTTTATGAAAACATTTCACAGTGAGAACACAATACCAATCTTTTCTACTGGTCAATTATTTTTTATTTTTTATTTTATTTATTTAGTTTGAGATGGAGTCTCACTCTGTGGTCCAGGCTGGTCCTGAATTCTATGTATCCCAGTCTGACCTAGAACTCACAGCAGTCCTCCTGCCTCAGTCTCTCATGTGCTAGGATTACAGGTGTGCGCTACCACACCCAGTTTATGTGGTGTTGGATAATTGAACCCAGGATCTGGAGCTTGGTAGACAGGCCCTTTACCCACTGAGCAATGGCCCCAAATTCTACTGGTCACAATTATTAGGGTTCTCTATATTTTCTTGTTTGGAGTTTATTTGGTGCTGGGGAATTGAACTCAGGTACTTGGCACTGTAACCACTGAGCCATTCCTTCAGCCCCAAAAGAAGCTGGATATTTGCCCCATTTTTTGTTTTTTTGTAGACAGGGTCTCTCACTCTGTATCCCAAGCTGGTCCTGAACTCAGGATGGAGCCTAAGCTGGCCTTGGATTCATGCAATCCTACTGTGTCAGCCTCCCAAGTGCTGGGATTACAGGTGTGTGCCACCACGCCTGGCGTAATGTGGTGCTGGGGAACCGAACTTTGGTACTTAGTGCTTTGCTTTAACCCCTGAGCCGTTCCACCAGCTCTCTACGTTTTCTTCAAACTGTAGTGCTTCTGTTAGTTAGGTCACGTTTTGGTTACCTAGAAATGTCATACAGATATGTATATACAGTGTCCTTTGGGTATCTGCATGGTATTGGTTCCAGGATCTCTGAGAATACCAAAGTCTTATTTTAAAAATGACATTTGCATAATAATACGCACATGCCTTTCTGTGTACCTTATTTTTTCATCCCCGCCCCACTTTGTCCTGTGTACTTTAAATCATCTTTTTCTTAAAGTATCTAATACAGTGTAAATGCTGTGTAAATAGTCATACTATATTGAAATAGAAAGTACACGTGTTCCATAGAGGTGCAATTTTTTCCCCCAGCTATTCTCAGTCTATGGTGGATTGAATCTGTGGATGTGGAATCCACAGATAAAGAGGGTCAACTGTATGGGTTCAGGCAACCTATTAATAAGTAGTAATATTTATGTATTTAAGCCCAGTTATATTGAATGACTTGTAAATTTTATGCCTTAAAATTATGTTCTGCGTGTTCTTTCCTTTTAGGAAGAAGTACTTAGAAAAGTTCTCTCCTTTACCTTTCTGTTCGTTCAGTAACTATTGTGTATCTATTTTAAGATTCTAATTTAAATAGGTGATAGATTTCCATAATGAGTCTTATTTTCAATTTTTGGCAAATCTTTTTTAAAATGAGATTTTTGTTTTATTTTGGTTCTGGGGCTTGAATCCAGCCTTCTTGCCGGGCTACCTCCCCAGCCCATTGTTTAGTTTTGATTTTGAGATTGGCTCTTGCTAAGTCACTAAGTTGCCCAGGATGGGGTTGAATTAGTGATCTCCTTCCTCATCCTCCCAAAGTGATAGAATTATGGGCCTGTCCCACCAGACCCTGCTTCCTTATATTTTTAAAATACCATAATATAGTGTTCTCTCTTACACAGATATGTTTTGAGACTCTAGTGGTTGTCTAAAAAGCTAAATAGTATTGTACTCATAATTCAGTGTCATTTCCATCTTATTTATTTTATTTGTGGAGACAGACCCTGGGCCTCGTGCTTCCTAGGCAAGTGCTCTGTTGATTAAGCCATACTTTCAACCCCTTAGTTCCCTCTTAGCAAAGAAGTATCATACATTATGACCATCACTCTTTTAAATTTTAAAGTATGAGTGCACAACTAGCTCAGATTACAGTTTCACAGCTTCTTACTGTAGATCTGAGCAACTTCAGCATGACTTTTTTCCCCCCATAAAAACTTGTACCTTTACACTTGAGGAAACCTCAAAATTGTCAGCATCACTATTCTTGTGCTTTGGAGCCACTATTAAAGTAGGGATTGGTTAGAAATGAACACTTGAGAATCACAGCAGTTTTTCTGATAATTGTGATAGCACTGAATACTGCAGAACTGATGGGCAGGTAGCAAATATAGTATGGATGTACTACATACACAAGGAACTATTCTCACCCCAGGTGGGATGGAGCAGGATGATGTTAATATTATATCATATACTTAAGAGGTACTTCCGATTTAAAACTTTTTCCTTTTGCAATTTTCCATTGAATATTTTTAGACTGTAGTTGACTGAATAACTGAAATTACAAAGAGTAAAACTACAGGTTGAGGAGTACTGAATATCTTTTTAAACTAATTATGAAGAGAATTAATTAAGTAATTTCTTTTAGAAGACGTGAGCGATCAAGAGAGAGGGACCATAGTAGATCACGAGAAAAGAGTCGGCGACATAAATCCCGTAGTAGAGATCGCCATGATGATTATTATAGAGAAAGAAGCAGAGAAAGAGAGAGACACCGGGACCGGGACCGAGACCGGGACCGAGAGCGCGACCGAGAGCGAGAGTATCGTCATCGCTAGAAGGTGGGTTTTCCTTGTTCCTGTTACATTCAACGTGAGTATTATTAACAGTAATTATAACTCCAAGGCTATTGTTTATACAGTATATACCTACATTTTAAATGATCCAAGTACTTGTTCTGAATTTAATCATCTGGAAACATCTCCAACAAGTAACAGGTGAGTAATCACAGGTAAAATTTTTGAACTTTTTCCTTCAGTATTGCTATCAGTTTTAGGTTTCAGATGGTTAATGGTCTTAAAGCAAGAAAAATAATCAAGAGGACTCATGATGTACTTCTAAAATTACGAAATTGGGATTCATACCACATAGTCTGCATATGATTTAAAGTACGTAAAATAAAAAATACAGGGAGTTACTTAAGATATAAATATTGTGTGATTGAACTTTTAAAAAAGTTTTGTCTTCCCTTGAACTAACTTATTTATCCCTAAAACTTTTTAATAAAATCTAACAGTGTAATACTTTATAAATACAAGAGGATATTTTATCATCAAAAGAGGTTTCTTTTTGTTAATGTTTTTTAATTAAAAACAGTTCTTTTTTTTAAAGGCCCTGTTTTCCTGGCAACTATTTTTTGTTTTTTAAAGAAACATTATCCTTTAATTTTCAGAGAAAATATAAAAGTAACAACATTAAAATGGATTTGGGGTACATAATTTGTATCTAGGCACACATCCCTGTTTAGAAGAACCTGGAAATAATTTCCTTTGATGTTTCATTCATAATCCATAATTATTGTCTTTTTCTGTACTTTAAAGCTATTTCTTGTGTACGTTTTTCATAAAATGGGTAGAGTTGTCTGTTTATGGTTCATTTTCACATGTAATTTCATTTTTATATTTATGAACAGCGTTCATGTCAAGAGTGGGGGGAAGGCACTGTTACTCTGTAAGCAGAAATATTTTTCTAGATATGTTGGTGGCATATCCAAATTAAAGTAGGCTCAAAACAAACCCTGTGTAGGTAATACTCTGTGCTTATTTCCAACAATCATTGGAAACTGAAAATTCAGGCATGGTAATTGTTAGTACTTAAATTGTATTGGGCAAAATGAAAGACTTTATTAAATGTATGTAATTCTGTGACAAAATAGGTTTTTTACCTATAACAGATAAATATCAGCATATAAGATCCTTTGGAATAATACTTTAAGAAAATAAACATGTACTTTTATGGAACGCAAACTGTTACACTCTTTACCATTTGAAAGGCTTTTTGAACCGAGAAGGCCTATTCTAATACTTTTTGTTGGATTTGCATATCATAAAATTTGTTCAGACCTTTACTTCTTATGTAGTTCTTGTATCATAAAATTTAATATCAAAACATTTCACTATAAGACAAAATATCTTTCCACTTTTAAAACTAAGCTTATTGAAATTGCTGTTTGCTTTTGGATATAAAAAATTGAATATTGTGTCATGTAATTCTAAACACTAGATTTTTAGTGATGTAGTTTTTATAAAGATGTAGCTTTTTTTTTCTCCTGAGTAGAAAACATCTTACCTCATCTTTGGAAAAGTTAACTAAACTAATGTTTACAGTTGCTTATGGTGGATTGTGGCCAGGTAACTATTCAAAATGCTTAACTACATAGACATTGTATTTGTAGGAAGGTTACAGGTTCTGCAAGTCATTTTTTAGGCTTTATAAGAAATCAAGCTTTTAGTTCCTGAAGGCATGATAATGAACCTTGAATATATTTTCAGTCATCTCCAAAATTAGATATTTCCACTGAGGGGCCTCTAAACCACCTTGTAGGCAAGGTTAATTAATGACAGCTTTCTTACTGATTTTAATAAACTACCATAATCAACCAAGTCCATTGTCAATTTTAAATTGTTTGAATTTACATTCCAGTGAGAATGCACAAACATACAGCCATGACTCGATTATCTTTGCATTAGGCATTAACTATGAATTCCTAACGTGAAAGTTATTGTTGACGTTTTTCTGAATCACTAATGTACCATACCAGAATTCTCATGTTTTGTTTGTACATGAATCAAAATTAGGTTGTAATATTGTTCTGTGCCTTCATCCAAACAAAATTTTACGTAGGTCTTTCCATTACAAAAAAAAAATTGTTATCCTGGATAATTGTACCTTTGCAGTATCAAACAATTTCTTGTGGAAATATATATGAATAAAGGGGTAGAGGCTGTGACTAAATATATTCAAATGAAAAACATTTAAGACAACAACAAAAACCATTTGCACATTTTGTTACCATCATAAGGTCTGTTGTTGACTTCTTTAGAAATCTTTAAATACGAGTCCTTTTGAGCCTTCATGTACAACTTGAGTGGAATAAGTGGAGTAAGAGTGACTTCAAAGCTAACGTGAATGTCAGTAGTAAGTGTATATGCAAATAAATGATAATGTAATTATTAAAATGAATGGCTAAAGGGCAACCTCTTAATTTAACGATGTTGACAATCTGTTGACGTTTGTCCCATCTTAATTTTTTTTTCTGTTTGACCTGTTGGATAATGTTGCATTCTCATTTTAAAATGTATTAGTTTTTCTAAAATCAGTCAATATCTAAGATCTGGTAGATTATATTTTAATGAGAAAATATCCGAGTTGTACATTTTAATATGTAATTATATTGTTTCATATTCTGTATTTTGCCTTTATTCTCAGACCACTCTGAGCAAAATAAAAGTGATTTAAAATTGTACGCTTCTTACAGAAGTAATTTTACATTCATAGTTGAGTTATATTTTTAAAGGTTGTGTTCCTCTTATTACTTGTTAGAACAGCCCTACTCAGTGAATTCTTGATAACAGTTCATTTGTGTGTATGTGCACTGAAGAGTAATGAAAACAAATTATTTTTTAAACTTCTCTGTATTCAGGCTTTCCCTCTCCCTAGTTCATAAGGTTTTGCATATTCTCAAGCCATTATACATTTCTTTGATGAAAAGGTTTAAATTTTGTATGTGGGTCTGGATTAAGTAACTACTTTCTTGAGTGTGCTGTTACTTATACGTATCATAAATATCATGGTCTTAGATTTTGTTATTACTGCAAGGATTTAGGATGTTCTGTATTGGTGTTATAGCTCTGTGTTAAAATTGGAGAAACCAGAAATGCCAAAAAATAAAAAATTCTTTATTAATGTGTTAAGATGCATCATCTTCCTATGAGTTAGTGTTGTGTTGAGGTGTTTGTGAGAATTAAATTCTCTTTATTGCCTGGTGAATGATAACTGATTGTAATAAGATTTAAAAATCATTTCTGCAGTTCTTAGATTGTCTGAGATGCCTAATAATTCTCAGTTGTGTTTTGTTTGTGTTTAACCGTACACTCTCACTGCTTTGTTTCATCTGGATGTGCTAGCTCTAATTTCCCTTGCTTTTAGTAGTATTTGCAAAACCTGTCTGAATACATAGCTTTCTTATTTGTAACAGGAGATGGTAGGAAGTGATTCCTTAGATGGGATATATAGTATGTTTTGCTCACTGTGGTTTAAGAATATAGTTTTTGTTTATAAAGGACTAATGCTCTCTTTTTTAAAAAAAAAATTCAATACCAGTGTGAGTAGCCTTGCCCTCTCACCTTCATCTTAGTGTGAAATTCACTACAACTGTTGTAGTTGGTAAATTGTTTTTAGTAATATTTTGAATGAGTATTTAGTTGACGTTGTTTAAAGAAAGCCTCGTAACCCAAAGTGGTACGAGTGCCACTTCTGCTGTCCAAATTTATGGGATTGCCCTCTGTGCTAGGATGTTTTAAGTGTCATAGTAGATTCTGAAATACCAAAAAATAATTCATTTTGTGAATATTTTTGAGGCAAAACTAATCTTTGTGATTGAACTAGCTTGTTTCTATTATTTAGTGAACTGATCAGAGCAATAATTAAGTATATGTATTTTATAGGGTGATAGAATGCTTTAGGCCAGACTGTGGGTCAGGCCTATATATCCCGGCACTGTGTGAGGCTGAGGCAGGAGGATTGAAAGTTTGAGCCTAGCCTTGGCAACTTAATGACTTAGCAAGTCTCTGCCTCAAAATCAAAACTAAAAAAATAGGCTGGTGAGGTAGTCAGTGTAGAGGCCTCGGTTGGATCCTCATTATTTCCACAAAAACAAAAGTTTTAGTTAAACGAGGTAAGTACCATGTCCAGAGATAGATAAAAATGTGAAATATTTTTGGTAAGAAAGAACTTTTTGTAAACATCTGCAATAAACAATTGTTTTTGTGTAACCTGTCCTAGTCAGTGTAAGAAGACATTTTTATCTTAAAAAAAGGGTTAATGGGTATTTAGGCAGTTGTTCCTCTTGTCCACCTAATCTTTTATTTCTCACATGAAGATGAATTTTTCATAGAACAGTAAATTTTAGTTCAATATGTTAATATGAAAACCTACAACAGGGCCCTACCAAATATATTTGATTGTTTTACTTGGTGCTCACGTTAGTTTACAGACCTTTAGAGCTCTAGATTTCATTTGTTTTAACAACTGTTTACATAAATTCCTTGTAAAGCACATAGCTAAAGCAAGTAATTGTATGATTTTAATATTATATACTTGACCATGTGCTATTCTGAAAACATGAGCATTGAATGTATTTGTAACTTTTTAAAGTTTCTTTTTGATATCTTTGTTTATGTAGATGTCTACTTAGACATTCGAGACTGATATGGAATTGGATTATTGGAAATGGGTTGTGTTGCCTTCAAATTTGCTTTGAGACTGTAAAATTTGTATATCCAACTGGATGAATGTAAAGTGTTTAAAAATAGAAACAACTATCCCCCGATTTTTGTGTCTCTATGGTGAATATTAGAGATTTATTAATAGTAAAGATGCTAAAAATTAGTTCTTTGGTCCTAGGATAAACATGTTTATTGTAGGACTGAGGGACATAGCTCAGCAGTTCAGTTACAAGGCCTTGGGTTCCATTCCCTGACATCACATAGTCCAGGCATGGTGGTGCATGCCTGTAATTCCAGCACTTAGGGAGGCAGAGCGGTGAGAGGATTGCTATGTGTTCCAGACCATCCTGGGCTACATAGCTACTTATTTTAGGACCAGCCTAGATTATAGAGGAAGACCCTGTCTCAAAAAAACTATGTATTGTAACTTCACAGATACAATTTGTTATAGAAAAGTAGCAAAATCCTCCTTTGGAGTAATGATACAGAGTTTTCAGTATATGCCACATATAAATACAATAAATACATTCTTGTATTTATTGCTCATTGACTTTCTAAATTATTTTCTCTTAAAGACCTATTCTCTCTTCTTTATCCCTTTCAGCATAACAAAAATTTGAGATAACATTCTTTTCTAGTAAGGTTAATGAATTTCCCAATAATACTGTATTAGATTAGAACACTGTTTTTTCTAGTACTTCATTAAAAGTATTAATAAAGCATTGCTGGATGGGAATATAGTTTAGCAGTAGGGTTCATGCTTAGCATGCATGTATGTCATGGTCCTGAGACCAGTTCCTAGCACCAGAAATAGAGTGCATGGCAAGTAATGAAACAGTTGAAAGTAGACTTTTGACATTTTTTCAGTTAAGGTGCCTGAAGGAATGGCTCAGCAGTTAAGGCGCTAAGTACCCCAATTCAATTCCCCAGCACCATATAAGCTGGACTTGCTGCCTCATGCCTGTAATCCCAGTACTTGGGAGACTGAAGCAGGAGGATTGCCATGAGTCCAAAGTCAGCCTGGGTTCCACAGTGAGTTCAGGACCAGTCTGGGCTACAGAGTGAGATCCAGTCTCAAAAACAACAACAATGACAAAAAAAACTTTCAATTAAGTAATTCCACTAAATAAGCTCTATCAATACAAGGTAGAAGTAAAATAAAAAGTAACATTAGAAATGGCTTAAATATCTCTGAAAGATGTGTATAAAACTGTTTGGAAGAAAAAGATTGTGATTTCAGTATCTCTCTTTGCTTGTGCATTTGTAAGGTTCAGTTTATGTTGCTAGGTAGTGTGAATGGATATTGTGTACTGATGCTCTAAATATATTTCCAGCCTAGTTAGGGAAGAAAGACTAAAAGGTAAAGTTTATGATTGTAATGAAAATTACTTACAACTGTAGACCAGAAAGGCTTTAAAAACATTTTTTGTATGTATGGCAGAGAATCATTAAATATTGTGCCCTTTAAACTCTTGAATCACTTTATTATAATACTTTCTTGGAAATTATATTTTAGATATCTGATATTTCAGTGACCTCTTATATCCAGGTTGATTGAATCTTTCTTTTGTGACCCTCTACCTAGAGTTTTCACATACATGTATTCTGGAGATTTCTGATATATCAAATTTATTGTGTCCCTTTTTTTCTTCCTTTAATGTGAGTTTTCAATGAAATTTATCATTGTAGATTTCCACTTAGCTTGTTTTCTATTAGTTTTATATATTAGGTATTTTGATATAGGTGGAATAGAGTGAAAGTAAATGTCTCAAATTGTATTATGTCAAAAGATTTGTATGTGAATGTCATATTTACTTAAATGTCCATACTGAGCTTTATAAATTTTGTAACATGGAGTGCTATTTGACTTACAACTGCAGAAGTTCCTGTATGCTGTCAAACAGTTTAATTTGTAAAATTTACTGCGTTTTATATTCAGCTCAGCTCTTGTTAAATGAGTCCATATAGAATTGATACATGGATGAATGAAAACTATCTATATTAAAATCATCCAAGTATTTTTTAATTAATTTTGTAGTGTGCATATTTTAGAGAATGTCTTACGACTGTTTCCATCATTACAGAAACAGTAGCTGCTATATTTTCATTTATTTTAGTTATTAAATTTCACAGTATCTAAGAATGAAATCGAAGTGTCTCAGTTTGGATTGTCAGATAAATTGGGAGCGTTTCTCCATCCCACAGGCAGCTACTGTTTCAGTTAATTCTTACTGTGTGTTAGAATACATAACAGTGAAGTAGATGCACGACTTGTGTATGTATAGTTAAACCAGCGTTTTTCTGTGTATGATGGGGAATAGCAAAATCTACATCACAAATTTTGACACATTACAGCTGAAGGAAGAGGAACAACGTCCAAGACAAAAGAGTCTTCATGGGGGAAAATGACGCTTGTCCAGCAGTTTGCTTCTTGTGATTGAACTGAACCTGTAAGGATTCATGGATAAACTGAGCAGGAATAGATCTGAATAAAGCAAAATCTGCATAAATGGTAACCAGTAGCTCTACTTTTATTTTTTATGTTGCTTAACTGTTTTATTTGAAGGAAACCTGTGTGATTTAAAACGTTAATAGCTTTTGCAACTTTCTTACTGGTTATATTACATTTGGCCATTATAATGTGCAAGCAATTGGAAAAACAAAGTCAAGTAAATGCTTGTTTTTATAGTAGTTTGTTCTTGTTAAAAAATGTTCATATGATAATGTCTGTAAACAGCACCACTTTGATTACAATAGATGTAGTGTTGTAATAAACTGTTTAATGGGGCTGATGTGTAAAGCTGTTCAAGTTATTTGATGTTTACACCTCAGGGAAAGTCTTGTGTTCAGCAATATCTAAAGATAATGTTACTATGACAACATTTTTACTGTCCTTTAAAAAAAGCATTGCAATAGCGTTTTTGGATATGCATCAATATATTCTTGCGTTCAGTGAATTAAACATAACTGATTAATGTCTCTTGCCCTTGATTTTGATATTAGAGTAGATGATTACATGGATATTTAATATTTCTATATTCTGCTTTTCTAGCTGTTTTTACCTAGTTAGCTTGTGACTTTGCTGAATGGTATGTAAACTTGTTAAAACAAATTTGACAGACAGCAATTCAGTCAATGTGTTAGGGGTCAAAAAATTAGAGGTTTTAACATTTTAGTAAAAACTCATGTATTTCCTATGGTAGTGCAGCTTAATTACAACATAGATATACTGAAACAATTGTGAACTGCTAGCATTGAAGAGAAGTTTTTGACAATTCTAATTTGATGCTACAGTGGTTTAGTATTCTTAGTGATGGTGCTTACGGTTTAATTTTGAAACCATAGGCTGTGTAAATAGAGCCGTGGAACAGATTAATGTGAGTAAAGAGAGGATTAGTTTTATTTCCTAGTTGGTATAGGTTCTGAAGGATGTGGTGTTTATTAACATTGGGTTGTATTCTCCACTGTAATAGGAGATTATAGGTGTCTCCACAGTTTGAGGGATTTTGTGTGTATTCATACAACCTGTTAGTTCAAGCTAGAGTTAATCAAAGATTTTTTTTCAAACCTGCCTTACATAAAGGCTGATATTAAAAGCACCTAACTAGCTAGCATGTGTTCTTAATTGCAAATTTAGCAGAGGCAGAATGTCAACTTGATTAGATATTTTTGTAGGAAAATAATTCTGAATCACTCCCTAAAAAGTTTTGAGTTAAATCCTTAGTTCATTTTTAATATATATTATTAAGATCTGATTATCTTGGAGCAATCAGATAGTATACACACTGGTTTTTAAAGTATGGCCAAATTTTGGGATTATGCTTCAAGTATTTAGATACTCTAGATACTCCATAATGTTCAGCTGTAAAAAGCCCTCTAGAGATTTGTACTGCCTTTCTTCAGTTTCCACTTGTCTAGTATGAAACTATTTACAAAATAAGCTATTTCAAATAACCCATACTATTGCCAGTTTCACTTTAAAACATTTTATGATTGAAGTGTGTGTGCATTGCTATTTACCAGAACTATGATCTCAGAAATGATTGTTTTTATCTTGTTGAAAATGCATTTGCTTTTTAAACATTATTTGAGAATTGTATCAAAATCTGAGTTTTTGTTTTGTGTGTAGATATTACAAGTTTGTCATTTCCTAGCTTTTTTATTATGATATTTTAATCACAATGCCCTAACGTTGAAGAAGTTTGGACATTCAAATATTACAAGGGAAATTAGTTATTGTAAAATTTAAAGGTAAGTAAAGTGTCCATGAGAATAAAATTTTCTGTGAACAGTTTTTAAAAGGAATCACAAAACTCAACTATACTTGAAACTGGAAATTTTATACTACTTTAATTGCACATTTACCTTGTCAATTTTTATCAGTGAATTCCTTTAATTGTTCCTCCTATACCATTCTTCTCCCCGCTTGACTGATTATTTTAAATGATTTTTTTTCAAAGTGGGTATACTAGAATTATTTGCTGCTAGTGTGTTATTTTAACTGTTGTTGGTCAGGAGAAAACAAATTTTTTTATTTGACCAAGTAATTTTGCAAAGTACTTTTCTACCCGATAACACATGTATAGCAGTAAAAGTAAAATTGGCAAATCTTGGGAGTTTTTTTGTTATATCTTGTCTTTGTTTATGAACTGATAACATTTGAAAAATATTGATGTGTGTAAAAACAATCCAAAGAAATAATTACAAAAACACCAAAAAAGGAAAAAAATAAGGATAAGTGGGAGTGGGGTTGTGGGGGTGTGGGTAGGCGGGCCTTAGGAACCTTTTTTCCCTTTATTTATAATAATGCTAGTGGATATGAAAACACACGAGTTGAATTTAAACCATAGCATTTATTATTGCTGTGCAGTCTCATTCCTTTCAGCTAGCAGTAAAGTTAGGGAAGAGCGATACAGCCCCTGAAGGGCACTGCTTCTGAAACGACACTTAAGATTGACCGTGCTGCTTTTAATTAGAGTGTGTTGTGGAAAGGAGCTTCCAGTATGAATATACAAGTTTGCTTTATTATATCAGTTGTCATATTTAGAGTAACTTCCTGTGACTGGTGATCATAGGTTAGCTCATTTAATGGCCCCTTCATGTAAAATATTGTTAAGCAGTTAACTATGATTTGGAGTTCACAGATAACATGTAGCTTACGGTATTGTTTTCATTTGATTCTCCTGTGGAGAATGTTGCTTTATTTTTTACCAGTTGCAGGTCAGTTCTAAATAAACATGAAAGTTCTAATGAATGTTGTATAATATTTTATAGTGAAAGGGGGGAAATTGTTGAAAGTTTAAAGACTTTCTCTTTCCCTTATGTATTTAAATGTGCCAGTAACCTAAATTCATAACTTTTATATAATGAGATGCTACTACAAGACTTTTCTGTTGCAGTGCTTGTGACATTTCAGTTTTTCATACCTGAATAGTCAATTGCATTTCATTTTCTGTCTTCCAAAGTGGCTCCATTTTTGTGTTTAAGCTTCAGCTTAAGTTATTTTAAGAGGAATTTTATGTTCTAATTCTTTACTGAGAATACAATATTGAGATTCTCACACTTTTATATAAAACTGCTTTTTAAAATTTTATTCATTACATTCATTTTCATCCTATAACCCTCTGTAAAAGTTTCTTAGAGTTGTAGGTACATAAATGCATGCTTATCCATCATACATACTAGACGTTTTGTGCTAAAATAAGTGGAATTTTTACAGCAAAGCATTCTTTTTTTCTTTTCCTACATTGTATATATGGATTTTTTTTCTCCCTAACATTAATCTTCAGTTTAAACATTGGTTTATTTTCATTTTAAGTAACTTGACTCTTAGAAGCCTTAGACAAGTTTTTTAAATGAGTACGACCAAAAACTATAAATTTACTAAGATGTGGCCTTACATATGACATTCCTTATGTTCATAATGTGAAATTTTTTAAAGATAAATTAAGATTGCAAATAAAGTTTCATTTTAAGTTGAATGAGAAAATGTGTTAACGTGTCTAGGCTTCTGGGAGGAAGTTCTTGTACTCTTTCTTGCTATTGGAAAGAAGTAATGAATTTTTATAAACAAAATATTTAGGCAGTTCAACCATGTTCAGATTGATACAGGTTTGTTTTAACCAGTGTTTCTTTAAAATTTCAGGTTGTTGACATTCACTGAGTACACAGCCTCTATAGGTTTTGTGGGGGATGTATAAACACTTGGTTTCATACAGATTTCAATATTTAAAGACTCCTTTTACATTAATATTGTAATGGGAGACTTTTGCAATATTAGAATTTAATTGAAGTCACACAAATCTTTAAATGGTGTTTGTGGGATAGTAAATGCTGTTCATGTGGAAGTGTCCTAAAACTCCACTATGGGTATAAATGTTTTACATTAATTTCTAATTAGACCCTGCACTTAGAAACATTTTATTTTGAGGATGTGTTCTTTGTCACACTGTTACTGTGTAATACTTCTCAGCATTTTGTAAGTTAAATTATTTAAAAATACAGTGTTAAATTCATGTTTATTTATTTTTTTACTTTGAAAATTGTAGTGCTCAGGTGGTATTTAGTGGGAAATGATCTCTTGGGTTAAATCATAATTATTCTAGGGAGTGCATCTATAACACAGGTAACTTTAGCCTTAAAAAAGGGTTGATTATTCCTCCGTTCCTCTACATCCCATGGTCTGTTAGCAAAATAGTTTACAGCCCACTACAGCCTTACAATGCCGTTTTACGATTTTTAATGGAAAGCCCTTAACAACAACAAAAAAATGTATCATACTACCAGTGTCCATAAATTACTGAATCACACTTTGTAAATAATTTGTCTAATATCAGAAGGCCAAAGAAAGTCTTAAATTTTAGCTATTGACTCTGGTGACTTCACATTAAGATTTCTGTGCAAAAGGTAAGGTGATACTGATCAAATAGACATCTTTTTCACTTCTATGAGAACTAGACTTTCATATTACATTCTATTACAAAGCTTATTCTCATGTATCAGACTGTGTAATTGCAATTTTGTGTTTAATGTTCACTCTGTCTTTTCTTTCTTTAGCATTTAGGTGACTGTTGAGCAGTTTGCTGTATGGCCGTTGTTGGCCTAAACTGCACTGGTAACAAGCATGGTCTTGATCTTGTACTGAAAATAAAACCAAGTTTTCATAAGACTATGCAGTGTGTCTCTTCTGTTTGATTTATAATTTGTTGGCCATTATGTATAGTTTTAAATTTTATCTGTTAGTAATATGTAACATAACAGAATTGGACTGTAATATTTTGCCTTTAAGCATACCTCCCAGGAAGTGATCATTTTTCTTCTGTATTGACATTTTAATACTTTTAAAAGAAAACATACCTGGCTGTAATTAAGATTAAGGAACCAATAAGACTTCAGAGCTGTTGTTTCATATATAAAACTCAGCATTTTTTCAGTGTAGGGGTTTATTAGCCTCACTAAACATTAATAAAAATGTCTCTAAATCATGGCAGAAATATTTTACCAGATAGCTTTGAAAAGGTAGTTAAAGAACAGTAACAAATTTATCATTTTAATAAACACTTGTCAGATACTGTAACAGCCCCCAGATTTCTCACTTGCAAACTTGAGTATGTCGAAGTCAATACTTGTAAACAGTTGAAAGAGACATACTGGAAATAATAACTTCGCATCACTGTAGAACATTTCAGTGCCTCTGTTAACATTATAGTTCACATTTTGTTAGGTTTCCTGTTAGTAGTGTGTTGTATATTTTACTTTTTTTTAAAGGACTACATTCATTTATTCCGTTTATGTTTCTTAGGGTTTTTAGGGATTAGAAAGCATTTAACCATAAGTTACAGTTACTGAGAATATCTTGTGACTAGATATCACCCCATGCCCCATAAGAATCAGTCGAGGCCTCAGGTAGCAAAAACAGAAGCTACATATATGTGCGTAGGTATGTGCATTCAATGTGTGTGTACACATATATGTGTACATATGGCCAGGGTACTGAGGATTGAATCAGGGTCCTCAAACTAACTTTACATTCCCAGCCTTTTGAGACGGAGTCTTGGTAAGTCACCAAATTGCACATGCTGGGTTTTTACCAATATGTACTCCCAGTCTCCTAGAGTGCTGGGATTACTGGCATTTCCCTCCCACGTGCCACCACACCTTTTCACAGAGGTGTTTAAGACACTTTTTTACAGTGTTATGTTTCTTGACCATTACCATGAAACAGTGTCTAAGGCTTTTCTAGATCTTTCTCACACTTCATTAAAATATTTGAAGGTATGTATGTTGAGGTACTTGTGAGTTGTTATGGTTTCCTCTGGGATATCCTCCCAGAAACATGTTAACTTAAGAGGTGATGAATTGTGGAGGTTAAGTAGATTAGGCTGATGGCTTCACATGTTAATATGTGGGATCTAGTCAGCAAAAGTGAATCACTGGGCCCCACCCTCAACTCGTTCCTGGTCTTTTGAGATGAACAGCTTCTGTCCACACCATGCCCTTCCACCATTGCTGGCCAACCATGAGTGGCCTGAGACTTAGTAATGTGAGTCAAAATCTTTCCTACCTTGAATTTTGGGCATCATGTCCTAGTAATAGGAAAGTAACTAGGACAGGGTTGAGTCCAGGACCTTCACATTGAGCTACCACCTAGCCCTTACAGCTTTTAGTCTTGAGACAGTATTGTGTTAAATTGTTCAGCCTGGGTTGGAGTGCTGGAGTTAAAGGTGTGACCCATTGTGTCTAACTATGTCGTGCCAGTTGAAACAGCTATTGCAAGATAAAGCACATACATTCTTTTTCAAAAATCCATACTTAATTTATAGGAAAGTATTAGATGGCAGGATATATTTGCTTCATGTCATACTGAAGTCTGAACTGTGAGACTCAAAAGGGAAGAACTGTTAATATGTAAGCAAAGACTTAGAAAAGGCTGGCAGGAAGGCTCACAGTAGGAAACGAGAGAACAGTAGTTGGGCAGAAGTATAAAATGAATAATATAGCTGGGGAGGGGTGGGGAGTGCTCAAAGGTAATCAGGGCCAGACTGACAGAAGAATGATGTGAAATCATTGTAGTGTCACAAGAATAGCCTTTCAGAAAGCTACCTCGCAGCAGGTAGGGTTGAAAAAGCAGATGAAGTAGGCCAATGAAATTTAAGGCTTCCTTCACCTGCCAGAGGTAGGATTGGTAAAGGGAAAGAATGCTATATTGATAGACCTAGTAGGGGAGAACTGAGCTACCCCCATGCTGAGCTGTAGTGTTAGTAGAGAGCTGCCATCCAGTGGTAAAGCTTGTGGAAAACTGATTAAATGTTGGTTTGGTAATTTCATGTATACAGTTAGAACAGTTTGGTAAATACAGTAATGGGAGGACCCAAGAAAAGAAAGATCTGAAAGATTATTTTCTAATTCACAGTCCCCGTTAGGCAACATCAGTCCAGGCAAATCAAAGTAAACATGGACTCTAGGTTAAAGTCTCAACCTTTTTTTAGCATTTGAATGTCTATTCCATGTATGTGTGGTTCAAGAAGAGGTTGTAGTGCGAAGCTATGTTCTTTGTCCTCTGTGACCGAAGAAACAAGTTCTCAACAAGTATTCAGATATCACTATGAAACAATTGGCCATCTCATACTAGCATCAAACAGTTCTACTCAGGGTCTTCATGTTACAGATGAGAAAACATTTAGAAAGTTTGAAAAAGCAAAATAATGAACCGTTTTAGCTTGAGTCACAAGAGCCAAGCCAGCGAATGGACATGTTATCAGACAGGGTGTCTTAGGGGTCCTTTTCCAGGGCCTGGATGTCCTAAAAGGTCTGGGTGGGGCCATGATTGGCTTGTCCTGGATAGCACAAAAGAGTTGTCCCTTTTCCAGGTCTTTGGTGACTCAGTCAAAGAATTGGGTGGAGTATGTGATCTGAGTCACAGCTCTTTTCAGGTCCTTGCTAACTTGAGCAAGGAATTGATTGGCCACAGGGCAGAGTGAGAGCTCCCCTAAATTCTTGGATGACCTAAGCAAGGAATTGGTTTACCGTGTGGACTGAGTTATATTTCTGAAGCCCTTGGTGACCCAAGGAAGAAATTGGTCAGGCCACATGAATTAGGTTGGTTGTAGCTTGTTTCCAAGTCTTCAGTGTCTCTGCTAACGGCAATATCTGACAGAAACGAGTCATGAATGTTGATTCAGTGGTATGGATTTATTAAAAGATAAGCGTATATCTGAGGGCAAGAGCAGGCTTGAAGAAAGCTACTCTAAGACATAAAGGGCCTTTTAACTTTTTTGAAAAACATTGGTTGGCTATGCTTCCGTATGGGTGAGGCACAGAGACATTTGTCCAGTCCAAGGATCTGTTTGGTTTTGTGCAGGAACAGTACACATTGATCCTGTGGACCGCACTCAAAAACTGGAAGCCTGAAGTCATTTGGGTTCCATGTTCCTTGCATGCCTTCTCCAGAAAACATCCTGTTTCTAGTTAACTGCTAGTCGGTTTCCTGGCATTTTGCTCCATTAATTTTTTGTTTGCCCTGGCTATACTCTCCTGCCTCATCTTCCTCTGAGACACAATTTATAATTATTTATGTGTTGCTGAGAGCCCAAAAGTTTCTGTGTGTATCAACCAGGATTGCTGTATGTCCTGTTCAGAAATACACATATCTCTGAGTCTAAGACCTAACAAATGATTATAAATTATACATTGGGGTCTTTGATCGTTAAGCATATACTCTTTTAGACTCAACATTTTGTTCTTTAGGTCTGCTGATAATCTAGCTACTTGCTTAACAAGAGTAAGACTAATTTTTTTTTTCCTATTTTGAGACGGCATCTCACTCTGTCGCCCAGGCTGGTCCTGAACTCACTATGGAACCCAGGATGGCCTTGGACTCAAGGCAAGCCTCCTGTCTCAGCCTCAGGAGTGCTGGGATTACAGGCATGCGCCATTCCATCCAGTTTACGTGGTGCAGGGGAATCAAACTTGGGTACTGAAGCGCTTTTGTTAGTGCTTCCTAGGCAAGCGCTGTTAACCACTGAGCCATTCCTCTAGCCCTCAGACTGATTGTTAACCGTCATTATTTGCAAATGATACAGAGTGCAAGAATCTACAGGGAAGTTAGAATTAAAAGTCGAGCAAGCTCAGTAAATGTCAAGTCAATATAGAAGCTAGGTATAATACAGTTAGTGGTAAATTGGTAATAGATAAGCCAAGTCCTCTTTGTGGAAAGCTTTGAAAGACAGTAAGACCCCAGTCAATGTATGTACTGTGTTCATTGATAGTACAATAAATAAAATAGTTCCTCAAATTGTAGGATCAATGCAATTGAATTTAAATCTCAAGAGTTTTTTAAATCAAATTTAACAATGTAATTTCCACCTTTTTATGAAGGTTCTGAGTCAAATAGCCAAGAAGGAGATGGATGAGGCTTGTCCTACCATACACCATGACCTGTCAGCAGTAACATAGCACAGACTTGGTCTATCAGCAGATTGACTGGGGAACAACAGAGAGACTAAATAATACTTACGAAAACAGCAGCGTGATAGAATGGAAATTACTGTAATCTATACTGAGTTGTAAAAGTTAAAATGGGATCTTTAGCTGATGTTATACATGAATATCAATTCTAGGTTGATTAAACATCGACTTCATATGATCAGACAAAGCTAGACTACTTTCACAGGAAAGTAGAGGAAATGATTGTTCAACCTTGGGTTGGAGGAGGGGTTCTTAAAAATAAACAGAAAGACTGCTAAGTTTGTATACATTAAGTTAGGAACTATTAGTAGCTTGGTGTGGTGGCATGGGTCTGTAATCCTAGCACTCTGGGACACTGAGACAGGAGGATTGCAAGTTCAGGCTCAATCTGGGCAACTTAGTGATTTTAGCAAGACCATGTCATTATCAAAAATAAAGCTGGGCTGGGCCTGGTGCACAGGACTATAATCTCGGCACTGAGAGGTTGGGGCGAGCAGGTTGCAAGTTCAAGCCCAGCCGTAGTAACTAAGTGAGCCCCTGTCTGAAAAATCAAAATGGGCTGGGACTGTATCCTGAGTACCATCACCACCACCATTTAAAAAAAGATGGTAATTAAAGAAAAAAGTTCCACACAGGTAAGACTTGAAAAACATAACCGATGAAAGACTAATATAAGATAAGTACTAAGCAGTAAGCCATAAAAAGATTAACCTGATTTTAAAAATAGTAACAATGTTTCTGATGTTTCACAGAAGAAACAGTCCATAAACACATAAAAGTCATTTTCTTTTGGTAATTTGGGGAATGTTTTACACCTATAAGATGGGGAAATCAAAACAGTACTGGGGATTAAACCCAGGACCTCATGTCTTACAAGCTCAGCAAGTGTTTTACCAGTGAGCTACGTCCCCGGGCCTGCAAGTACAGGCCTGTAATCACAGCAAGTTTGAACCCAGCCTGAGCAACCCAGTGACTAAGCAGGACCTTTTGTCAAAACATGAAAAGTATGTTAGTGATATAACTCAGTGCTGAGGCCCTGGGTTTAATCTTCCATACTGTCAAAGGAAAAAATGCTAAAAATTGAGGTAGGTGTAGCTCACCGAAAACCTTGGCCTGAGTACCCAGGAGAGAACTGCAAGGTGTGTAGATTGGTAGAACCATTTGGGAAACAGGTTAGTGTTTCCTAGTTGATGTGTGCATCTCTTAGAGAAACTTGTATCTTTCAGAGATACAAGAATTTATGATATATGATCAATATGATCTATGTATGTACTAATCCCCCAAAATGAATGTTAATAAGTACTGCAAACAACACTGATTTAGAAAGCGAATATAGCATCTGAATTTCAAATAGAAAAAACTAAAAAGGCTGAAGTATCTACTAATGGAAATCATTTATTCATACAATGAAAAATACTGTATAGCCTGGACACAGTACATCTAGCTTACGTCAACATAAATCTCAAACTTACATTGACTGGGATAAGTTACAGAGCATTCACATAGATTATTCTATTTATATAAAATTCCTAACTTCTGAAGTGTGGCTTTGTTAGATTTTTTTCGTTAAGGAAATAAAAGAAAAACAGTAAAAAAAAACAAAAAGGTTAACAAAGCTCAGCATAGATTTGGAGGTAGAGAGGTAAAGGGTTACAATGACAGGGGTTTTTTGTTTTTGTTTTTGCTTTCTACTGGGGACCCTGAATATGTGAATATGACTTGATATGACTTGTAGTTTATCACAATGGTTCATATCCATGTTTACTCTTTGGCTTGTAAATAAATATGCTCAATAAAGTAATGGTTACTGTTACATAAGGCTAACTGGTTTCTGGACTCTTCAAGCTACCATTGTGCATACACTATTATAGTAAGGAATATTTAAACCAGTTGGGAATGAGCCCATACTCCCTGCATTCTGGGAGGCTGAGGCTGGAGGATGACAACATTGAGACTAACCTGAACAGTTTAGCAAGACCCTGCCTCAAAATCCGAAGGGACATTTGGGCTGAGGATGTAGCCCAGTGTGAAGGCCTTGGCCTTGATCCTCAGTACTATGTATGACCTGTCAGTTAAAGGCCAGCTTTTCTTATGGGACCATTTGCTTCCTGCCAGTCCAAATCAAGGAGGCCACACATGTAGTTAAAAAGGAAAAGCACTTACTCAGAGTCAGCTTTTGGGAAGATGATGAGAATAATTTCTCCAAAATTGTCCATCTCTCCAACTTGTCTCTGTACCAGGAACTTTTAAAGGATGTGCCAGAAAAGAGGCTATCACAAGTTTTAGTTTACAAAGTAAGTTTGACAGTCTCGTTGGCTAGCAGGTTCCCTCTGCTTGTC